>JAOTQE010126910.1:0-12325 GCA_025631205.1 Nesometra sesokonis
ATTAATTTGTAAAAGTTTAGTGTTTAAAAAAAAATAAATACTTCGACCTATTTAAGAAAATTTGAGCTGAAAATAGATGCGTCTTATACAAAGGTGCGACTTATACACCGAAATATACGGTAATATACAAGCAAGTTTCAGATAATTGTAACCGAAAACCATTGTAAACCACAGAAAATAAGGCATTTTTTTGCTTGCCATACTGTCAACAAGGCCACCCCGCCAGAAATATTGCATCCCCTATTTCCACAATCCTGCATCTGCCCCTAATAACACAATTTAGACCAGATAAATACTTCCATAGTTTGTCTAACAACAAAGAGATATCATATGCTATTGTTATACCACCAACACAATACTCTATTACCCTGTTTTAATGTGTACTAGTTTACCTACCAGCAGGACTATGACACAATCCTACTGTTCAAGGCCTAGACTAGATGAGATTCATCTCTTTAAAACTTTGTGAATAATAAAAAAATAATTTTGGCACCAAAGGTAATTTTTTGTAGCGTTCCATACTAAATTTCTTTTATAGACGGACAGACTGTGACAGATGTGATGGTTTAATAGCATATTTGCAGTGGGGTTGTGGGGGACCCCTCCTTTTTAGCTTTAAAAAAAATTATAAACTGCAAAAATACCCGAGGACAATCATATGAAGATAAGTATCCTGGACAAATGCAGGAAAAATACGGAAAATAACCTTTTTATATTTAGCTTATCATATTCAAAACTGGGAACACGTTGGTATACATTTTTAGACCCTCCATTTTAAATTTTCTTGATCCGCCACTGTGGTTCTTGGCATGAATTCCTGTCTTGTGGCATGAATTCCTGTCTTGTGGCATGAATTTCTGTCTTGTGATATCAATGAAAAACAATTGCTAATCACTCCTGGTTAATTGTAATATCACATTTACTAAAATATTTCCTGCTCCACCTTACATAATGCCAAAATAAAAACTGTTTGATCATTGGTTGACCCCACGACCATCCAGGTTGACAACCATTGATGTCTACCAACCCTATTAATTAACATTAACTAATTATATCATTTCATAAAAGCCATGCTTTACCATCAGTTTAACTCGTTCCTTTACAAATTCCTGATTCATGCGAAAACATTTTATTCGCGATAGATTCCAGGTGATAAGTGAAATTTAGCCGTCTATCTTGTTAATTTTAAATTTTGATTCAAAACAGCATTACCGGAATAGATAACTGTTTTTTTTATTAATAACAATCAACAAAAAAGTAGGCTTCAGAGTTAAACTAAATTGAGGAGACAGAAAAAATATTATTTTATCTTAATATGTCTGTGTATATTTATTCAAAAAGCATCAAGAAGCATTACAAACAGTTTATGCTTAATTGAGAAATTGATAATCTACCCTTTAAAAAAAAAACTCATGGTAGATAATGGTAGTGGCAAAGTAGATATGGTAGTTAATAGGGTTAACCCTATAATAACCACCATACACCAGCCTTCTATCTATCTACCATATAAACACATTATTATCCCATTATAACGAAAACCCATAAATCTCAGTTTCCCTCTCAAGGGAGACTGCCAAAGAAATTGTCAGAAATAACAAGTACATAGGAAAATACAGCCAGTAATAGACCTTTAGACTAATTAGAACTGAAATCATAAAAAAACAATTACTTGTTGACCTAAGGTATCAATAAAATCAACAAATATACTACCTAATTACTAGTACAGCAGTTCTCTGTGGTTGTAGATTTTCCTAGTAATTTAACATGGTAAAACTACCTAATTGGAGAGTAAAATATAGAAAAAAAGATACTTTTCGGAACAATTACTCTGCACTTGATTTTGTTGTGAACAGGTTTCGGCCATATCTCATGGCTATGATTCACCACTGCGATGGCGCCCTCTTTTGATGAAGAAAACTAGAAGGCCCCCCCCCCCCCTATTGAGGGAGGTCTCTGATGAGATTTTGCTGGAAATTCCAAACCAGGGTCTTTGTTTAAACTGGGTTGATGTTGATGTATTTCAATGGCTTCTCTGATGCAGCGTTTCCATTTATCCGGGTGTAGGCTCATGATTTTAAAGCTTTCATCTAGGATAGCATGGTTCATACCGACAAAGTGTTCCTGGATAGATGTTACAGGATGAAGTGTAGGTTTCCGGTGGTCTTCGACCCTAGGAGCTTATCTTATATCTTTTTTTTTTATATATTTTAATCACTAAAAAATGGAACATGGAAGTCTTCATAGTGTCATAATTGGAGAGTGTTATTTTTTTCAAAGGGTATATAATATAAAATTCCTGTGTACAGTATAAAGTTATTACATTAATTATTAAAACATTAAGAAGGCAATCAATCATAAATAGATATAAAAATAAAATATTCTGCGGCCTACATTGTTGTGGATGGCTGGACTTCTAATCACAAAGACATGTGCCGGAGCACTAGCCGCCTCGGGATCCTGGTCAAATATGGCAGTGGATTTTTGATAACTTGTGTACTAAAACACAAGTTATCACAAATCAAAAAACTTTTTTAGAGCATAGTGACAATATGCTATGCTCGCTCTAACCATTCGCCAATTGCTGGAATTCTCATTTGGCTAAAATAAAAATGACCTCTTTCGGCATATTGGCTAAGTGAAAAACCCCAAAAAACTATCCATTTAGTAGTCAATTACCCTCGCACCACCGAAGTGGGGAGAGGGTATTGCAGTGAGCTGTGTCTGTCTTTCTGTGTGTGTGTGTGTGTGTGTGTCTGTCTGCATCCATATCTATTGTTTACATCAAATTTTCAAACAGTGTCAGAAACAACCGTATCTAGGTCCTCTCTAGGTTTGATGCTGGTCCGCCTTACCTCATGAATTTTGGATTCTAATCTATATGATTTTGTGTCTACTGCCCTCTCTTAAGTGACTAAAAATACAGTAGATACTAAACAGGCCTGAAGTTACTGATATACTCTGGTCCTATCTGTTAGCTTTTGCCATTAAAATTCCAAACATAACTTTTCTTGACCCTGAATAGAGTATGTAGTATGTTTGTTCTTCTGTGTGCCTGATACCTCCCAAAGACTATGGCTTTAGGCTGTTCACAAATGAACACACAAACTAACAAACACACAAAGAGGGAAAAACATAACCTCCTTCAAAACATAGGCGAGGGTGTATCGTTTACGATTACTTTGCCTTGTTTATATTAGTTTTACAAATTTGGCTAAGAAATTTATAATTGTTAAAAAAATGGCAGTCTTTAGCCAATTTTGCTAAGAAAAAATTGACCCTAGATTTGTTAGTGTAGATATGGATAGTATCATTTATTGGGAACCAATCAAACTGTTCGCAGTTTTTTTTTTACAAATGCAGTACATGTAAGACCCTTCAGTCTGCCAATCGCTCCAGTCCAAGCACTTTGAGTGCATTATCATAGCTGCTAAAATTTTTACCCATGATGCATGCATCTTTGGACACGCTCTATAAGCTTTTCTATGTTCTGGGTGCCACAAATAAAAGGTGCAACATACTCCCAAGACCAGACATACATACCAAGCAATAATCTTTTTCTTCATTTTGCAGATGGAAGTGAAGTGGTTATACCTTCTGTATTTGTTGGTGAAGATGATGGTTACACCTTGTCAAAGAATGATTATAGTACCAAGTAAGTTAACCTACATAATAGAGACAGAAATGGGGGTGGCGGGCGGTGGGGAATAGCACAATCTTTCCCTACGTATCATTTTGCTTATATAGCAGAGCCAAGCCAGGGGGATAATTTGCAAATTATTGGATATTTGTTGTTTTTAAACTTAAAAACATACAGTTTCAACATGGGAATTTTATAATACATGAACATTTTCAATTAAAAATTGTTTTAAAAATGCAATTGAAGCTAGTCTGGGGCAAAACCACCAAGTTGTCACACAGGAAGTTATTGAGAAGTAAGCAAATAAACAACAGAAAATATAAACAAATATGAAGAAATTTTTTGTATATTTTGTCCAATAACTTCTGTTACAGATGACCAATTTTAATAATTGGCCCCTCATGTTAAAGCTTGCAAAATGTGTATTGTGCTTTTATCTGTTTAATCACAGTATCTTGATAAGCAATTTCCAAATGCAGTTTTCTCAAAGCTTGCATTTTTAATGTTCAAACTTCAGCCTCTCTCACACATTTCCGGAAAACAGTGGAGGATATGCCAGATTAATCCGTAGCATGTAGTCACTTTCATTTATCAATGGATTGCATTATTTAAATTGGTGATCTAAATTCTCAGACTTGTGACCGTAGCGTAATCTGGCTATAGTGTGAAATTTATAACTAATTTTTGTTTTAAATTTCTCGACACAATGTCGCAGCCTTAAAAAAATGATTCCTGACCCTGGTATTGGCCGTAACCAGGGTAGATTAGTGGAAAGCAGTTGCCGCAGCGGTTGCGTTTTGGACTTCCATTCGTGAGGTCGGGAGTTTGAGCCTTACTCTGGTCAACTGTTTGTGTTCCTAGGCAAGACACTTTATCCACGTTGCATCTGTCCACCCACGAATATATGTGGGTACCTGGGAGGTACAAATGCTGTATGTACAGATTACTGCAACATTGTGGAATGGATTGTGTTCCATAGGCATTTGTTCCAATGACTGGGGGTAATTATTGTGAAGCGCTTAGAGGACTTGGCAATAAGGTTTATATGAATGTCATATATTGATAATTATTAGATTAAGCGTCCCATAAAAAAATATTTGGGCCGCTGCCCACAGTTAGCAGAATGTTACTCTAGGTCATATCTGCTACCTTACCTTGTATTTGATTCAAGCTTTAGCTTATTGCATTCTTTCACAGGTCCACAGTTTGTATGTATCCCCATAGTTACTTTCCCATACACCTGTATATTCCATTCGTTTCTATAGTCGGGTTCTGTGTTCTATTAACCATTACATTTATGGTAAGTTTGATATGAAAAACAATATATAGGTCAGTGTTGGACAAAGTGCTAAATTTCATTAAATGACTGAAGGTGAAATATTAATTGTAATAAAAACCAAATTGTTTGTTTGAACTCCTAGGAATGCATGGCAACGCTTCATCGCATGGTCATTACTATTAACTTTCTCAAAACCGACCATCCTTTCAGAGCATCCATTTTTAAAAAATATTTGGACAGTTGATTTATAGAGAATAGTCATCAATACAATGGTTTATTGATTTTTGTATACATTAAAAATATGCAGTTTATTGTGAAAATTGTATTTCCAAGTGTTGGTTTTGGGAGAATTGATACCAATGTAGCATTAATTCTTAGAGATCATGTCAACATTATTCTACTACAGTACTGCAGTAATCCAGTACAGTATACAGTAACGCTTTAAGCCTGTTTTCCTGTCGATCGTTGAAACGGCGATTTAAATCGGCGTTTTCAATCGTTAATTTTGAAAAATGATGATTTTCACAACGATCGACAGGAAAAGGGGTCACTTTCGACGTTAAAAAAAGTTTGACGATTTGGATCGTCAAAGTTAAACCGAGTTTATCTTTGACGATTTTGATCGTTAAATTTGGGTGCTCGCGAGGCAGGATTGCCCGCGGCAAGAATTTACATGTTTTGGGCCTAGAAATAAATCATACATTTTGTTTATTAAATTTTCGGGAGTTGTTACTTGCTTGAGAACATAAACTATACAATTATCTAACTAAATATAAAAATTGTAGTTGAACAGTTCGTTAAATTTGTTTTATTGAGATTTAATTTATCGCGAAGATTTACGTATTTCGTTGCACACAGCGTAGTAATATATAAGTAACATATAGCGGTCAGCGTGATTTGAATTTTATCGTTAATTTTTTTACTTTTTTATAACGATTCCAAATGCCGTTTCAAATCGGCGATTTTGGAATAACGATCGACAGGAAAACGGGCTTATCTATTGCAGTAACTGTAACAGTCACTGAGATATTTTGCAGCTACTGGATTAATAACTTGATATTAGCATAGAAAAAAATGTTAACTGAAACCGAATGTATTGCCTTATAATTCTAATACTGCAGTAACTGCAGTATAATAGGTTTGAGATGATCCCTTACGTAACCTACATAGTATTCTAGGAGTTTAATATAGCATAAAAATCTTTAAAGAAACTTAAATATAGCAGTATTACTGTAGCCGAAGAAACAAAAGTACACAATGTATTGTTTAAAACTGTAAACAAAATTTATTTTTATTTACCTCCGAATTCATCTCTTATTTTACCTCCTTAAGTTACTGAAATTTGAGCACTCCATCACTACCACTTGATTTTTATAGCAATATAACAATATCTAACCATGTTTGCATCTGTTTTGTTTTTTTACTTTGCCAGGAGTACAGTCACTATGTATCCATTTATATCTTTTCCGTCTCCTCTCTACTACTTTGTACCATTCTTAGCTGTTTGTGGTACTTGTCTTTTATTCCTGATAATCTACATTGTGAGTATGAATTAATTATTGTATACTGTACTAATTCGGGTATAAGCCCACCCTCAGTATAAGCCCACTTTCAGGTATAAGCTTAACCTTGGGTATAAACCCACCCTGGGATATAAGCCTACACTTGGGTATAAGCCTACACTTGAGTATAAAAATCAAAGGCTTTCATAAAAGTCCACAGCATGTTAGTCATTTTCATGCAAAAGGTGCTCAGGTATAAGTGCAACACATTTTATAGTGTGAGTGCAGTAATAAAATATTTTTCAACAAAATACTTTATCCAACAAAGCCTACACCTTTAATAGCTAAAAAAACATTGTAAATTACAGGGTTTGGGTCCTTGTGTATAAGCCCATTTCCCAAACTTGATGTGATTTAATGTTCAAGGGTGTGGACTTATATCTGAATTAGTTTACTTTTAGTATTTTGTTTTGGTGGTTGATGAAATAAATTGAAATAAAACAAAAACCTTTGCATACTCTGTGGTGCAGCTCAAGCACCCAGTTGGACGTCATATTAAGTCAGTGGCAGAGAGCGTGTCAACACATAGTAAATTGAAATACGAAACTCCTGTTACTTTGGTTTTATTGTTTGATTATTTTATTATGTTTTGTTTGCTTTTTAATCTTACTAAATGTGAATGTTGTTTGCTTTTTTATATTAAAAACATGCTTGAGCATGACTTACTATATAACATTCATCAGCATTTATTTGTTCATTTAGAATTTGATAACATATTTTTCAACTTTAATTAACTTTAATTTTCTTTTGGATTATTCATTTACAATTTAGGTTAACCTAACTAGTAGTAGTATAATTAAAAATTGTTTTGTATCACTCTCAATCTTTATCTGTATTCCTCCATAGTTTAAAGTTTAATTAGAAATTAACAGTTCTCAGAAAATAGTATATAAATAATATATTATGGTTTAGATATAAAGTAAAAAATTTTCAACCATTTGTATGCCTTCATTCTTTTAAATGTTTTTGTAAACTAATTCTCGGAAATAAATTTAAGAAATAATACATGCTTGAGCATGACTTACTATATAACATTCATCAGCATTTATTTGTTCATTTTAAATTTGATAGCATATTTTCAACTTAAAATTAATTTTCTTTTGGATTATTCATTTACAATTTAGGTTAAGCTAAGTAGTAATAATATAACTAAAAATTGTTTTGTATCACTCTCAATCTTCATCTGTATTCCTCCATAGTTTAAAGTTTATTTTGAAATAAACACATCTCAGAAAATAGTATATAAATAATATATTATGGTTTAGATTAGAATTTCAACCATTTGAATGCTTTCATTCTTTTAAATATTTTTGTACACAAACAATTCTCAAAAATGAATTTAAGAAATAATAATAATAATAAATAAAAAATAAATTGAATACAGTAAGAAAGTATTGTGATATTGCTATGGTTTAGATGCTTTCAATCAGGTTCAACTATTGAATTATTCCTTAACCTTCGAAAGGATTAAAGCCCCATTATGCAGAATATAAATTATAAGATGATAAAAAAAAATAGAATTGAATACTAACAGAGTGTAATGTAAATGTCTTAGAAACCTGATTCAAAATAAATCCCTATATTTTTTTATATAATGTTTTTTACACTTTTTTCCATCCAGATCGCAAAATTTATACGTGACCGTAGGAAGCTAAGACGATCACGCCTGTCAAAAGAACACTTGAAAAAACTGCCAGTTAAGAAATTCAAGAAAGGTAAAAATGTTGAAGTATTTTTTGATGAATATTCATTGATATAATGCCAAAATTGACTATGTTGAGGGGAATGGTTCAAATTAAATCCCGATCTGGTAAGTGTTCTATTTCCCAAGCCAAAGTCAACAGCCCTTAAAACCTGTTCCATGTGAGGTCTCACCAAAAAATGAGTGTCACGGTAGGAAAATCCAAAATTGAGTTATTGGTACCTTCTAATAGAGCACAATATAGATGTGATGTACATTTAAATGATATTCATTTGACAAGTATTTCCAAAGATATGAGGTTTTGAAGTTTACATGTATGAAAATACAGTTTAAGAAAATCGCCCATAAGGCAATCAAAAAATAAACAATAAAAAAGAATATAAATCCCAGAATCTCTGCATGAAGGATACTTTTTTACAGGAATACTGACCTAAAAATTATATAATAATGAAATGTAAGTATCAAAGTACTCATAGTTGATGCAAAGTAAATTTCTCAAAAATTTAACTAAAGAGCTCCCAAGTTTCCAGGATTGTTCTGGAGCCTCCATGAATTTTGGATCATCTCCTGGGCTCCCGGAATTATCAGATTTTCTCCCGTCATTTACTTTTCTCCAGGAAATTCTCCAGGTTTTATAAAAGTTTCACAATGAGAGCATAAATTGGCCTATTTATTTCAAAATATTGGTTGAAATTAAGCAACTATGGAGTCAGTAATGTTTTGGGAACAATAGTACATTTTAGCAAGGTGACAATGCATGTTTAATAGGAACTATCATTTCATTAACAGTCACGATGTTGAGCTTTTAAATAAAGATATTTGTACACACTTTTAGCAAGGGTAGACATTACAGACAGTGGTAAGATGACCACAAGTAAATCTCCAGGAATTCTGTTTTTACAACTTGGGACCTCTGTTAACTTTAGGCCTATTTTGGTGATTGTCTCAATTTGATCTCACCTACGATGTGACTCATTTTGTGATGAGACCTCCAAATGCAACAGTAAATAATGGCATCTGTTTCCTTCATAAGACATTCTACTATTGATATCATTAGACTAGAACAAGGCATAATTTGCAATGTATACTAAAGCCGGGCACTCACTGCGTTGTGCCGTTGTTGCACAACTAAACCGTTGCTACCTGTATGTGTGTGGTTGCCAGACACAATGACTGTCTTTTACTCGTTTTCCGATGGTTTTTTTTAGTGATTTCCCTGTTAAATCACTAAAAAATCCATAAGCCGACGAGTAAAAGACTGTCATCGCGTCTGGCAACCACACACACACGGGGAGTAGCGGTTTAGTCGTGCGACTGTCGTACGACCATCGCACGACAGTGAGCTTTAGACACTGAATCTCCCAGTTCGGATACCTCCCATTATTGACTCTCATTAAAAAATCCCATTTGATGCCCCTATTTAATCAGTGTATTTGGTGGCTCTCGTAAGTGGCTACCTCCTGTAAGTGACCACAGACTCTTTTTTACTTAAAATTTTAATTTTTTGTGTAATAATTTACCTCTCATAAGCGGCCAAACTGGAAAATTTCATACAAATTTTGATACAAAATTTGTATTTCTTCAATGACTAAAAATTATGTTCTTGAACCAACTGATCCTAAAAGTAAATAATATATAATTAATGTAAATTTTGGTGTTTAGAAGCCTTATGCATTGAAGGAGGTCTTAAAATGTTGGACATACGCATGTACATGCAGTGGCGGATCCAAGGGGGTTCCTGGGGGTGACGTGAACCCCCCCCCCCACTTGGTGAAATTTTGAGGGTCACAAGGTCTGTGTGACCCCCTAATAAATTTCAAATAATAAAATGTGATTTACATGTAGTAATTAAATTTAAATTAAATTCTCGTGGCTTAGGAAGTATAAGGATTAACGGTGGTGTACTTTACTATAACTTTAATTCATACAATTTTGTTAAATTTACCCAGCGTGATATCAAATGAGCCAGGAACGGATTTAGGGTGGGGGGGGCCCCCCCCCAATCTATTAAGGTAGTTGCGCCGGGCCCAAAATCTACCATAAAAACCAAAAATACGGCCACAATAGAGTACTAGGGCACCAAATTGGGGAGTTGACCTTCTTCCTGGTTTTTTTTTTTTTTTGTTCGTCAGAAAGAGAGTGGAAAAGTGTGATCTCCCCTTTCGGTGGATCCTGGATCCGCAACTGTACATGTGATTTTAAAACAGTTGGCCCTTTCTCAGCCGAACCTCTAGGAATTTTGGCTGATCTTCTACGCTCCAGGAATTAACAAATTTTCATCTGGAATTTAATTTCTCCAGGAAATTTTCCAGCTTTTATGTAAGTTTCAGATTTGGAGGCTAAATGAAAAGGTTTCATAGGTTTAATCCTGTAAGTGACAAGTTAACTTACTGTATGTGACATTTTTTTTTCTTTAGGTGAAAACTACGATGTTTGTGCTATTTGTTTGGAAGACTATAATGAGAATGACAAGCTCAGAATATTGCCTTGTAGTCATGGTAAGGATAAAAGTGGGAGCATTTAAATCACAGGTCAAGATGTGCCTTTTAACATCATCCATTATTAGTCAATCATGCCGGTTTGACCGGTTCAATATTATATAATGAACCATGCACGATTAATATCCAGCCTCCCAAGCTACTATACTGAAGCCATCAGATTTTTATTTCACCATGTGACAATTGTTTATTCGAGAAATCAGATTTGCGTACTCGACACAGCAGATGTTGTAACCTACATAATAGAATGCACAACTAAGTCTAGAACCTTCTTGTTCATCCTTCGTTTTCGAAGATGACCACGAACATTTCAAGGTTATTTTTGTGGACACGTCCATGACTGATAAGTCCAATATTTGCTTTGGAATATTTTTAAGCCTAGAATCACCAGTTAAAAGTCAGCGTATCTTCACTATTGACTACTGTGAATTATGAAGAATTACTATGTATCTTTAGATAGGTGTAATTTACTGTTAATGTTTTTCATGAATATCTGCAAGAGAAGGACATGGATTTTAATTTTAAATACATCGACCAGGAGGAGGCCTAGCCTAACACAGGCAGGAATAGATTGTAGGCCTAGTCCTGACAAATCTAAACTTGCTAGTAAACTAATAATGATTATAATATTATATATATATATTGAAAAATATTGTACTTGCTATGGCAAAATATTGAAGTCATCTTCAACTAGTTTCAATATTTTGCCGCCTCTAATATAATTTTTTCCATTATCCCCTCAAAGATTAAAGATAAGATAATTTATTGGTCCATCAAAAGCTGGAAATTCAGTTTCCATGGCGTTTCACATAATATAAAATGACACATAATATAAAATGGTATATTACATATACATATAAAATTCAATAAAATTATATTAATATTATTACTATTATTATCATTATAATTACAAACATATAAAACACATACAAATCCATTAAAAGTGTATAAAACCAATTTTAAAATAATTATTATTATCACCACAATTAGGGCTACTACCATTAAAATCGAATCATATACCGTATCATTATTATCGCCATCATTATCATCTTGATGAGCGTTAATTATATAATCTTATTGAATTCATTACAAACGAAAAATTGTGTTTATTGTGTGTCGAACGGGGAGCCCTTAATCTAACACCAGAACGCATAAATACAAATTGATTGTATAGAGGATGTGTTTCATCTAACATAATTGTATTACTTAGGAAAACACCAATGCAAGATTTGGCACTATAACAAATTCAACATTATTGGTTCCTATTTCCCTTTTCGTTTTTCAAGGTTACGGTGTATATGCTTCTGTTATGCTGGCGTCATGATAATTTGTAAACAGGCAAGCATCACTTTCCAAACAGCTGATAGTTATGAATTTTAGCATACATGTAGTGTTGGTAATCTAGTTGTGTCCTAGTTTTTGAAAATACATTAAGTATTCATATAGTAAATACCAAAATATTAAACTTTTTCGTCACATGACAAATTCCTTCCCTGTGGTAAAAAGCTGGCCAGCCTATGACAACTAACAGAGTGTTATAATCTGTTTTTGCCATGGTATCGACCTCAAGGAGAATTAAATAAACTCAGTGTACTTGTTCTGGTTGACAGGTTCACTGATGGTCATCTGTTACCTGTTTCAAATAAT
>JAOTQE010126921.1:0-12325 GCA_025631205.1 Nesometra sesokonis
GCAACCACGCCCACCCGGATCTCGGGCAAATCCTGGCGCGACCACTGCTGACCCCCCCTTCCATTCCATCCTGGCTGTGCCCCTGCATCAATAATCTTCAGCCCATCTATCATATTAATTTTATAAAGTTTGACAATGTCAGATAATTTTGTAGTATGAATAATGTATTTGTTAACACTGTTTTTCTCTGTGGAGAACCTCTAGAATTTAGGTAACCCTGCCCCATTGATTTTTGTACTGTATTTGAAATGGAAAAATGAATGTTATGACATGATGTAATACTTTGCATCTTTTGTTGCAAATTGTCGTAAAATTATTAAGTATCATGCCGAAGAATTTTAGTCTCATTTTGCTTTACTCAAGGCAAAAGATTTGTAGATAAAATCTTGTCTTATACCTATGTATGTTTCCCTTAACATTCATCACATTTTAGATTTTCAGTCTTTATTGGCTTCCTTATTAATCATCTACCTTCTACACAATACTACCACACAGGAACATACTGTACATACGCAAGGGAATAAACAAACACATTTCCTTAATTTTGGTAGAGAAGTTTTTATTATTTTTTTGATTAGCAAAGTAAAATGACATTATTGTTGCCTATATTTAAGCTACACTTATCTATTAGCATACTTTACATTTGCAGTATTCAAGTTTGGGGTTTTCTAATGAATTTTGAACACTCCATTCTACAGCCATTATTATAAGATCAAAGCCAGGTGGAAAAGAAATAAAGGAAAAGAAAATGATCTAAAAACGAAAACTACATTATAAACTAGTTACAACTGTTTTCACATAGCAGTGAGAAGAACAAGGCATTTTAACAGACCATGCTAAAATTTTCCTACTGCAGTAATTCAGTTGCAACCCTATTAGTTCAGAAGCTGAAAAAGAATTACTAACATCATGTTGTGAAATGTGCACAAAAAAAGAAAAAGAGGCAGTTTTATGCTTGCTAATCTGTTATAAAATATGATTTGCAATATTCTACAGTTGCTATTGTAAGGCCAGGTGTGAAAAGAAATCAAAACAAGTAAATTATAAATAGACAATTAATTGTTTATATATAGATTGTCACATCCAACAGTGCATTTTCTTGCCACTTAAAGGATGACAACTACATCATGCTTTCTAAACGAAGGTCGTGTTTCCGCAGGAATTTCGGATTATCTGATAAAATATCACCCAATCAAATCAATTTTTAAAAATACAGTGTATACTCAGTGTAGACCATAACGCATTGCGAGTCCACTAACTTCCGGTAATTTGTTGGTGCTTTCCCTTTTCCTCGTGTGGCACCCTGGTTGCACCGTGGTGAAATCCTCGCAAAAGCAAGATCAATGTTGACCCCATGTGAAAGGTAAAGAAATATCGCATTTAGGTCAATTATCATATACAGTAATTATCGGATAATTATCGGATAATTTTATTACGTAAGAATAGGTACAACACCTGTTTCTGCAACACTTTTATCGGATAATATTTATCGGGATAATTTATCGGAGAATTTTTTCCTGCAGAAACACGGCCTTAGTTTCATGAGGTTTAGGGAGCGGTGCTGTCATGGCATGGGAATGAACCTAGTGTTACCAGGTTTTAACCGAGGAGCCATCGATTGCTAAGCATGTTAATCAACCAGCTACAGTGCCACTCCAAACAGCTATCATATGATAGTGAGAAAAACAGACTTAACATTACACTATTTCTAAACATGCAAAAAAAACTACAAAGGCATAAATAATGTAATTACAGTATAATATATATTAATATAATGATACAAGTTCAAATGTAATGTCACACATGACGACAAAATTATGGAATAATAATGAGGCACGACTTAATGAATTCAAATCTAACAATGCTTGTACTTGTTCTCTTGTATAAAGATCTATAGACAATTTTCCTAATATTATGTTTGTAGCTGGAAAATAGTGTACATTGGAGTATAGAAAGGACTTACATAGCGCTTAATACCAAGCCCAAAGAGCTACACATTATTATACCAGTCTACAAAAGCCTAGAACAAAATCTGTTCTATAATGTTGCAGCTGTAATCAGCACATATGAAATTCGTACCTCACAAGGTACCCAATTATACTCTGGGGAGAGAGGCAAAATGGATAAAATGTCCTGCCCCAGAACAATCAACCAGAGTATGAAACTCACAATCTCATGATTGGAAGTCTAAAATGCAACTACTTCACCAACTGTCCCCAAAAAACTTCTACGATTCTGCCACTCTCCATATGAAAATTGTATTCTTTC
Source organism: Nesometra sesokonis (assembly GCA_025631205.1). Lineage (NCBI taxonomy): Eukaryota > Metazoa > Echinodermata > Crinoidea > Comatulida > Antedonidae > Nesometra > Nesometra sesokonis. The sequence continues at coordinate 2,269 of JAOTQE010126921.1, forward strand.
TTGCCAATATCATTTTAAAGTGTTTATATTAAAAAGCAAAAATTTGCAGGTTAAAATGCATGTGTAACATGTATTGGCATCCATACCATGAATATTAATTGTTGAGTTCCAAATGACATCATCAATGTCTGCATTAGTTTATACGTTGTTTTGAGTGAATGGTGCAGGCAATCTCGTCTGTTGACGCATGTCGACAACATCCACTACACAGTTAACTATTATTTCCAAAGATTTGGATTTGTAATCATGAATAAATGTTATGAGGTTCCAGTTTTATGACAGTTTTGCTACTGGACTAATTGTTTTGTTATTTGAAATAATTTGTTCATATATAAATGAAAGTTAATTATACGTAAATAATACAAGTAAATCACAAAGGAGCAAAAAATTCCAAAACGTCACAATGTTGATGCACAATCATGTTCTAGAGAGAATAGCAAATAGTAAACATTCTCTGTATAGCTAGTGAACGAGACAGTTGACGCAACATATGCAATACTTCAATATAGCACTGCCAAGCAGCAGTCCATCTGGGAAATCTAAACCTCCCCATTGTATGCTTGTAATACCCAGCTTAATTTTACACAACAAAAGGTTCATGAAACATCATAAGACAATTAGTATAACTTACAATGGTTTTAATTGTATCATTATAAGCTACTAATGCACCCTGCCTTAACAAGCCATTCTATTGGGATATACATTATAACTTCTAAAAATAACAAATATCTACAAGTGCACAAAAATAATAATCACCTAAATCTCTGTCCAGATATTCTAAAAACTGTGAGAAAAGTAAAAAAAACCCTAGTCATATGGCATTTTATGACCTTACACAGCCATATAATGCCTGTATAAGGTCATAAAATAATATATGGTCATTTAATGTACTATATGTTACTTAGTAACACAGAACTTGTATAACTGGACAGACTGAAGTGGCAGCATGTCTTGAGTCACATGCAGCTCACAAGCATGAGTTTCGTAATCTCTCAAGTCTGAACCATAACTGCTGTCACCTGCCTACCATATCATGATCATACATATGTTTTGACCAGATATACAAAAATACTCTGGACAGAGATTATTGTTTACACATGAATTCTATAATCATTACATAACTTTCAAAAGGTCTTTATTCGCTTTGTATTATTGTTATGCCTATCAATAGACCAATTGTAACCTGGCAGTCAATCTCTACGTAATTTAATTGTATGATTGAGCCTGTTTTCCTGTTGATTATTATTACAAAAATACTGATCTGAAACAGCATTTCGAATCAGTATAGAAATGTAAAACTAACGATAAAATTCAAATCACGCTGGACCACTAAATCCCACTATTTGATATGCTGTGCGCAACAAATTTAAATCACCATAAGTAAATTTGAATTTCCCGAATACAATATGTATATATTAGAGAATTGTATTAATATATGTTCCTAAGCAAGTTACAATTCACAAAAATGTAGAAAAATGAAAAAAATTTGTGATTTATCTTCAGGCCCAAAACCTGTAGATTCTTACCACAGGCAATGTTGCCTCATTTTTTGCAAAAATGACGATCAATGCCATTTCAAAACATCATTTTTTTGATTAACTATTGACAGGAAAACAGGTTTCAGTCACGGAAATTTCATAACCATGGCAAAGTCACACACATTACTAAAAACAGTGGGCGAGATTGAAATGTGCGTTCCTAGATCTTGAATCAGTCAATTATGATACAAGTGACCTCACTTAAACATTCCGTTACCCTGACTACCAGGATTCATCAATAACTAAAAATATTCTTTTAACCAAATCATGCAGCTCACCTATTAATTTGATCAGAATTAAAATACACCAAAAACATTAAATAAAGACATCCTATACTTAGCACTGCGTGAATAGACAAAACATCTATGTATATACTGTTACTATGGTAAAACAGCTTGTGGTCATAGGGATAAAGTTGTCATAGCAACTTCTTAAAGGAATTACTATAGATTGTTCCCATAGCGATGAAATAAATTAATAAAAGATTTCGTAATACTTTTAATATTCAAACTGAAAAAAATCACTTATTTACAGAATCTCATCTTAAAATAGCAGAAAACAATTATTTTTCAGTATCACAAGCACATCATAAAAAAAAATTATATTTGGGAAATTAATTTGGTAGACACTGGGACAACTTGCAATGGTAGACACTAAAACAACCTGCACTGGTAGACACTAAAACAACTTGCACTGGTAGACACTAAAACAACTTACAATGGTTGAAGTGTGAAAATTGATGCAGTGGATATAATAAGTGGCTGACATATGTCACTCAGGGAATAGCTGACATTTTAAAAGTCAATTAATTTAGAAAATATAATAAAAATAAATACAAATAGTTTTTATTCTGCCAGTTTATATCACTAAAGCAAATACGTAGATATACTGTACACATTTAGATACGAAAATATTGGGTGGGCTTTGTGTTTGGACTACATTACACTGACAGATTTTATATAATAAAACAAGGTAGTGAAAAATAGCTAATAATAAAATGAATTTAACAGTTATCATTCATTCCCTGAACTAAGCTTGTTAAGAGCACACAGAGCAATGATATGATAAACTAAGGTTCAGTTGCCAGAAACACTTTTTTTATCTGAAGTTCTTAAAAACATGTTATTGATGATCAACGACCATATTTGTCACCCAAAACATTTTACTTTTGAAAACAAAGTTCTTCTGCGAACTGTAACAGCGCCCTCTTGCAAAGCTGATGAAACCCAGCATCCAGCGAACAACCGGTTATTAATCCTAGAAAGAGAAAAAACAATATTATTGTAGCAGTTTTATTTTCTAAAACACGAACTTTATATTTATTGATGCATTATAAGTCACCAGTAACACCAGGAATAGGCAAACTGTTCTTTTCAAGTATTCCGAAAGGAACGCATACAAGGGTTGACTGACAGGTTTTGGGCCTAACCTAGAAAATGACTAGCTAGGGATGCTCTTTGATGCTTTTTTTATATTTACTATCAATCCTTTTTATGACACCAAATTCATGTTTCTAATTCTTTTCATTTCATATTTTCAGAATTTTTAAATTACTGTGTAGTATACTACTAATTTGAAACTAGAGAAAAGCTTGGTTAAAAATGGAAACAGAAAAGCTTGATAAAAAATGAAAACAGAAAAGCTTGATAAAAAATGAAAACAGAAAAGCTTGGTAAAAAATGGAAACAGAAAAGCTTGGTAAAAAATGAAAACAGAAAAGCTTGGTAAAAAATGGAAAATTGAAGTAATGCCCTGTAATCAAATACCTTTGTCTCAAATGAATGTCACCATTTCAAATGCACCAAGTATTCAGCATGTCTTGGTGGATTTAAAAAGGTAAAATTCTTTTGAGATGAAGATATTTGCAATGTTCCAAGTTTCCAATTTTTACCAAATGAAAGAATTAGATGAATTTGATGAGTGATAACAAGGAATAATGGTAGATTTTTTAAAACAATCAGCATCGAAGGGAAAGTCTTAGCATGAAAGGTGAGATGTGATGTTCGGTCATTGTGAAGGGACATAGCAATTGTTCTAATAGGTGGAGAAAGGAATTAAGAGGGTGACTGTAAAAATAAATTTGAGGATACAAGCTATAATTGTTTCAAATACTTACAATGTAAAGACAAAGAGAAGATAACAAGCATCTAAACAAGAATACATCGCTTGCTCTTTTTGTCTTTCTTTCTTGTGTCTGGTATATTTTTGTTGATTTGTCTCACCAAATCATAAAAGATATCATTTACGTTGATCTTGGCCTTTGCAGATGACTCAAGAAAAGTGCTGAATGAAAGGAAACAAAACAATTAACATCAATATTAGTACTACATTACTATGAATTTTTAATACTTGATTAGTATGAATGTGAATACCTTTTATCACAATTCATAAAACATATAGATTGAAATTGTACAAAACACATTGTTTAAAAAATATAAAGAATTACTATTTGGGTACTGGGATATGGTAAGGTATGGCTTTTCCCTGCTGACTAGATTCATTGTAATTACTTACCAGCCATTGAACTGCCTGTCTGAGTAGTGGGATATGGGGAGGTACTAAGGATACACCTTCCCTGATGCCTAGATTTATTGTAATTACTTACCAGCCATTAAACTGTCTAGCTAGGTATCAGGATATGGTGAGGCATGGAGATACACTTTCAATGCTAGCTTGGATGAAATAAAACTACAGTACTAAACATTTCATCTAATTCTCTGGCTACCTGTAGGTATGGGGTATAGAGAGGTACAATGATACAATTTTGGTGTTAGCCTGGGTTCAATGTAGTACTTACTAGCCATCGAACTGTCTGGCTCAGTATGGGGTATGGTAAGGTATGGAGGGGTGTAGGGAAGCACCTTCACTGCTAGCTAGCCTGGATTCAACATAGTACTTACCAGCCATTGAACTGTCTGGCTCAGTATGGGGTATGGTAATCTATGGAGGGGTGTAGGGAAACACCTTCACTGCTAGCTAGCCTAGATTCAACATAGTACTTACCAGCCATTGAACTGTCTTGCTAGGTTGATTCCCTGATCTTTGCCAACAACTCTTTCATCTTCTAAATCACATTTGTTGCCAACCAACACCATTGGCACCTAAAATGACAATTAAATTGATAAGAATTATATTTATTAAAATGATTTATATGAAAAAATATATTTATAAAATGTATGTTTAAAGCTCATAAAACAATATGCTTATAGTAGGCTAGAGTTTAGCACAATATAGACCTGATATATAACAACTTTCAAAACCTTGGACATAGAGTCTGTCTAGGACATGTACAGAAGAGTAGTTCCCACACTGATATAGTGAAGAAATGTTCACCAAGATGGACATGGACAGCGGCCTCTATGTAATTTTATTTATGGTATGGTATGTGTCTTCTATTTGTCTAGAAAATGGGATCTTAACCGATGTTACAAATCGTATTTAGTAGTAGATAACTGTTTTCCGATTTTTGAATCCCCGTCTTGGCAAACACTACAATGCAACATATAGCGCATTATGTGTAAAATGCGAACACAACAAATTGGTGGAATAAAATGCATAACAACATGACAACAATGACACCTTTTTCTTCTAATCATTTTAGAAAGATAGTATAGAGTCAGAGCAATTCGAGGTTTGAGTACTTGTTCTTTTCTACTCTAAGTCATTTATGGTTTCAGCATGTTCAGATTCATTGCTTCAGTGGAGTGTAACAGAAGCAAGGCATGCGTTACTCTGCAACATATCGACCAGGCTGTTCAGATAAAAGACATAGCTTAGGTCATAAGCATTTACAAGTGGCGTCAGTGGCTTTTCTTACGACCAGTCGTCCGTAATTGATTGGCCAATTGCAGACTAATTGTGAATTTTGACTGGTCAACAAGTGATACAATGTCAAGGCATGAGCTTTGAAGCTTATGCTAATTTTGCTCTTACTAACAGTAGTTATGACACAAAAACCTCATAATCGCTAACTTGTGCTAATTCCCAGCTGGTTCAGACACAAATATTCGTATGTTGCGTATGTTACACTACCCTTAAATATTTAGTGTGAACATCCAATTAGTTTGTATTTCACAATGTATTTAATAGCATGTTCAGATTCAAGGCTTAAGCAGAGCTTAGTGTTAGCAAGGCGAAGGCTAATCTGCAGTGTACTGACCAAGGTGTTCGGACACAAGGCGTACCAGTGATCCGTAATTGATTGGCCAATGTAGATTGCAAATTGTGATTGGTGAATGTTTAACGATTATGCTAATCCAGGGTTTGCAGGAAACACAAGTTACACTCCAGATTACTGACTTGCGCTAATAGCCGGCTAGTTCAGACATAAATAATTGTATGCCGCGTACACTACGCTCCACTTAATCGTTGAGTCTAAATGTTAACTTACATGATCTGTGTCCTTGACCCTTATAATCTGTTCCCTTAAGTCGTGGAGGTCATTGAATGTTGATTGAGCAGTGATGGAGTACACCAACACAAAACCTTGCCCATTCTTCATGTATAAGTCTCTCATTGCTGTAAATTGTTCCTACAATTCAATAAAACAATAAATATAATGTATCCGAATAAACCACATTTTTTAAATTTAATGGTTGCATACTCCAATTCCCCAATTCCTGGGTAAGCGCCTGCTAAAAGTAAAAGGGCACTCCAATTATCTATTCATTAAGTTCAATCAAACATTATAATATTCTTAATGTTATCAATTACCTAATAAACTAATACTGGAAAAGAAAAATTATGTAAATAAACTTGTGGAAAGAAATAAATAATAAAGCCTTAATACACTTCATAAGGCCAAAAAAAAAAGGTGTATTCCCCTTTTGGCTCAAAAATTGTCCATGTCTCTTACCTTTATATTTCATTAACAATAGCTACACAATAACATAAGAAATGACTAAAAATGTGTGTTCAATAGTATAGTTAATATCCACATCACACATTTGCCGATTCAGGTAAAAATGGAAAGTAAAACATTTTGGAAAAAACATCTATTTTCTACTTTATATTTGAGGCTGACCGAGTCATTGCAAAATCATGAAGTTGTCGCACAGGATGTTACAGAGAAATAATCAAAATATACAATCATAAGGTGTATTCGACTAGATTGTCTTGAACATCACTTTCTGTGTACAGGGAATCACACATTTTCATTTAAATCCAATTTTGAAAATTACCAATTGAATACGGCTATTTCACAATCAAAAGATCGACCACAAAGACTAGCCTAGGCAAAGGCCTATTGTCAGTATATTTTTTTTTCGTGGACAGTAGGTAGCCTTCGTAAAAGCCTGCTAGTTTAATGTACTTTTCACAAGCAAAGTACGAAGTTTTTGTATATTTTTTAGCATAAAATAAATTTAGTTGTCCATAGACAATATAACACCGCAACTCAAAGTCGCACTGCGAGTAGGGAGAATGGATGGCCTTTTACCGGTGCCGATCTATCCCAGGCCTAGTTTTGAAGCTAGGCTCCGTAGGCCTAGGCATCGCTATGCGGAGTCACTAAATACTGATTATATTCTATTCTATATATCTATTTTATTTTAGTAAAAAAAAATGTAACACAGAAAGTTTAATATTTGATATTCAATCACGGAAATATGTTTTATTCACGGTCTTATTTCTCATTTAGTTTAAAAACTTTTTAAAAAAAAGTAAAAAAAAAACCGCGACCGTGATTTTGCGATTTTTACGGTCGGTCGGTAAAGGGCAATACAACATTTTTTTTTTTTTTTTGCCCTAATAAACTTTCCTCCATAATAGAAAGGTGTGGTTGATAAATGTGGCTAGTGTATATTAAACATTACTGTTAAGAAAAACAGACACTTCTGTCTGACATTTCCTGGTCATTAATTAATTATTGTGCAATAAGCAATTATTTATGAAGTGTTGGAATTTAATATTTCCACATTAATTATGCCATCATCAGGAATAGTGCATTAAAAAACATATTAAAATGTACCAAAGCAAAACCTACTCTAGGTGTAGGAGAAGATATTACAGAGAGAAAGAGGGAGCACAGTCTATCAGGAGCAGAAGTTCATCTGGGTTCAGTGGACTGCAATTACAGTGGACTTTTCCAAACACCAGTACAGCCAGTGCAGGCTGCCCACAAATTTGATATTTAAGTGCTACAGTACCAAAGATTACTCCACATAATGCAAATGCACAGCCTGCCTCAAAAAATATAGGGGAAGCAATTGGTCATGGAGGGTGTACAGCACTGCGATCGAGAGGCCCATTCTAACTAATGCAATCTTGTGTGCTCATTCTTTTGTGGTATTTATATTCTTTAGTGTACTGAAGGATTACAAGAGTAGGATTATTATACCAGTTGTTGTTAATTGCACAATGAAATGTGATCTCATATTACTAATACTTGCCATGACACGACTAATCTATAACTATCAGTAGCAAACCAATTATGGTATTAAAATAAGGCTCATGTACAATTAGTAAACAACTACAAATTATGTGGAAGGATAAAGGGAAATAAAAACAACCAGGTAGACGATTGGAAATATGATAAAATGATAATAATAAAGAAAGGCTTTATGAAAGAGAAGATTAGAGAGATGATCAGGGATAACATTTAGGGCCTCTACTCATTCTAACCACCAAGTCGTTAATTTGGCTGAAAAATTTATAATTTAATAAAATGGTTTCTGTAATGTTGCAGGAGCTCCCTACCTATTATATGACACCTAGATATCGTTATCGATCATTTGGCCCATTTCATGGTGACGTCATGAATTATGCAATTTTGGATCCATTTACCGTGCAATTTTGGAGCCATACGTTTCACTCCATTGCACGCTAGCCGAGACGGGAAAACACTCTTATATTGTAACGTGCATGATAAGCGACAATGATCGCGCCGCGCTCAGCTGCACTGTAATTACTATCACGTCCCTTCTCACTTGTTTCTAAATTCATAAAATGTCAAATGAAAAGGATCTATTTACATGTAGGAGGTGTCATATAAAACAAATAATGAATGTTTTTATTCGTGCGATAGACAGAATATTTCATTCGGTGAAAGACGAAATGATCCATTCAACTCGGCTACGCCTCATTGAATGGAGCATTTCATCTTTCACCTCATGAAATATTCTGTCCATCGCACTCATAAACATTCATTATTTGTATATTAGCTCCCTATTATCACATTGTTTTACTTACTGTTCCAGCTGTATCTAGAATCTCCAGCATACATTGTTGTCCTTCAACCTCCACTTGCTACAAAAGAAATAAAACTATTTAATTATTTAATCCAGATTAAATGCACAGATTCTTAATGCATACTCTAAGTATTGAAATACAAACCATCACATTGGGAAGCAATATTTCAACATTAATTATATCATCATCCTTCCTGATGACACAATTAAATGTCCTTGAACAATAATGATCATAATTCCTGATGATATATGTTGAAATATTGAATACAAATAAAGCTGTATTTTGTGTGTAAGATTAGTGATACCTGATTTTTTTGAAAACAATTAGCTAGAAAGGCTGACGTCAGGACTGTCATTTAAAACATTAATTTCCTTCAAAGGTTTCAAAATTTGGATTTTTATGTACAGTACTATACAGATCTTTCAATGTAAATAAACAAGTCAAAACATAAAACACAAAAGCCTATTAAGCTAAGTTTCTGTAATCTACAGTTCTCTGAGCAACTTAAATCAGGGAGGTATACCTCACTACTTGAATTAACAACATTTTTTGCCTGTTTTCTTCATTTTTTAGAACATTTTATTATAATACTGTATAATGTCATGTTTGTTTGCATTCCTATTATATGACTAATTTACTAAGTGGGAAGTGCTTTCAAGTAAAGCTGATATTTGATATAGTAACTTGTTAACAATAGCACTCTGTATTGTATTCACATGGGAGTCATATTTTGCAAACCAAAATGCAGTAATCAGCCAAAAGGTCTCATATACTACTAAAACATTTATCAACTCACACACTGACTTCTCATTTTTGGATTTTTATTGCTTTGTTTAAATGTCTTCAACACTTTGGTATTATTCAAGATTTTATTGATAGAGGCTGTTGGTCAAATTGACTCCTGCTGTGACATCTAGATTTCAGAATTTGAATAGGCTTTAAGTCAGCTTTCTGTGGGATTGTGGTGTAGTAACTTTATTTAGTCACGAAAACATAAATCAACAATAAACATGTTGTTTTTAATTATGGCCATGAGAATCTTGGAAAATAATAATGAAAGCTATGTACATTTTACATAACATGAAAAAAGTAAATCAAATATGTAGCATAAAGAAAAATGATAAAACATATGTTATACTATACAGTATATTATAAATATTTTACATAAATTTGACTGTGGTTAAAGAATTTGTTTTGAAAATGAATATTTAAAAATGATTTTAATGTTTTGTTTCTTTAGTAAAATTGAGTCCAGTACAATGGCAGATCCAAGGGGGGGTCTTGGGGGTCACGTGACCCCCTTGGTGAAATTTTGAGGGTCACAAGGTCTG
>JAOTQE010126932.1:0-12325 GCA_025631205.1 Nesometra sesokonis
CCCCCCCGTCGGGGAAGGCTCCCCCCCCCTTGGGGAAAATTGACCATTTTCGTCGGGGAAAAGCAAAGTAAAAATATCGTAAGCTTATAAGTGACCCAAAGAATAGAAAATAGACAATGGGTCGAAAACGGGAAAATAAGGGGTTTTTTTTTTGCTTATCAAAATCAAACGGGCTACCGCGCCCACCCGGACTTCCCCCTGTCGGGGACCATGCTCCCAACTGTGCTGGAGAGGACAGGAGAGGAGGGCGGAGAATGAAGAATTTAAGAAGAGAAAGATAAAGAAAAAGAACGACGATCGTCAAACGATTGGCGGAGCATGTAAAAAAAAAAAACATCTTTATTACAAGATACAGTGGTGAGGTTTCACAGTTAATATTCTCTGTAAAATGAGTACTCACGTCTTAGTGTTGTAAACAGCCACAGCATGTTGATTCCCTTTCTTGGGGTATTCTAAATGCAATCCTTATATTCCTACAAATATAGAGATATCAGAGATAGAGAGATATATAGAGATATATAGAGATATATAGAGATATATAGAGATATATAGAGATATCAGTTATACAAGCAGAGGCAAACTCAAGTGGAACTTAAATATTTTACTTCATCATCCACTTTAAGTAATGAACTCTAGAGGTAATTAAAACAAAAGGAAGAGTTCCCAAGTTGGAAAACCAAAAAATGGAGATTTTTGTTGACCAGCGTTTTTTAACCGTTTTTGGTACTATCTGGACATCTAAATATGAAGTCATATAAACAACAATGAATTGATTGTTAGAAACAAACAGAGCTTTTCCTATTAAGTATTGATTTAGTACGGTACAATTCTAAAAGAAACTTTCAAAACACCATTTAGTGTAAATAAAGGAAAAACACTACATATTTTGCATATATATCGCTAATATACTAAAAATCCTGGAGATAATCATGCAAAAATTAAATTCCTCGAGAAAATTTGGTATTTCCTGAAGCCCATGAGATCAAGAAGTTTTTATCTCCTTGAGGAGATCAAGTGGAATTCATGGAAACTCCAGACTAATCATGGAGACTTGGGAGCCCTGAAAAGGCATTTAAGAAATTATAAGTTCAAGGGCATATGGTATAAAAACTATGATTTTTGAAGACCTTAATCTCAGCATTGAGCTCTGTCATGTTTACTAGCAAAGCCAAATAGTACAAATAAAAGTAAATATCCACCTTATTTAAGCCGAAGATTCCGGTATTTACATGCTTAGTCAGTTGCTAGTATTTGTGTATGCGCACTTCATAATGTAGTATCAATCTGGTACTATTGACAAATATAGAAAATTTTACTGGTCTAGTTCAATTCTGCCGAATAAAATTCTTCAGCAAACCAGATTACAAAAATCGGAGATAGTCTTACTACAACTACTTTACAATACAAGTTAACAATACAACTTTACTTACCTCTGTTCGAATTAGATCAAGTTAATCAGGGATAGTAATGTTGCATACTATCACTTACTGGAAATATTCCACCTTTTCATGGTAATCATTTCTCTTGATTTCAATATTGATTGAAAGTTTAATTTTCTTAAAATTTAGTCATAAAACCCACATTACTAACAAAATAATACCAGGCACATAAAACATTTTTTTCTATTCATTACCATTGTCACTGTATTATCGCAAACTTGACTATTGACCCTGAATAGGCCAAAATGATATTAAAATAACCAGTACATATTGTCCCAATGAACCATTAACGCAAACAAATGAGATGGATTTCCAATTAAAAATACAAAAGATGAAGAATCTTGAAATGTCAAGAACTAGATACAAACCATCAACTATATCCATTAAAATGATCTAATAATGTAATTACTTAACTTAATAGCATTTCATTTTGTGTAACCTACAGTGTTTTACATTAAAATAGGTCTACTAAAATGCATTTTTGTGTGATAGTTTTAAAAGCTGAAAATCTCATATCCGGTTACTTCATCAGTGTCAATTTAAATCTGACAAAACATTATACAGTAGTTTGTGAGGCAATTTTTATTCAGATATAGTGAAGGATTTGCAAAATCCTGTTTATTAACTTATTTTTAAAATAGTAGTACCAGAGTCTAAAGATCAATCGTGTTTATATCTCTTTTTTAACATACTTGCAAAACTTGTGAATATTAATTTTGAAACATCCCCTATCATATCTTTAATCACTGTTTGGTTTGTTTACATTTATCAAGTGTAGGCATAATAATAAACGAAATAAAATAAATGAAAATAGGCCTACTTATTCCTATATGAAAGAATGTTGTCACTAGTTTTTTTCCCCGAATAACAGTGACTACAGTCGTGCATGTTTCTCAACCATTAACTTTACATTCAGCGAGTATTATTTTGCTACAGTTGAACCTCTCGTAAGCGGACACCTTCGGGTCCATGAAAGTAACCGCTGACGGGAGGTGTCCACTTAAAAGAATTTTGAGAAAATTCTAAAATCCAAAATTTCACGACCCTCTCAACGCAAATGGCCTCTCAAATTTCTAGACACGGTTTTAAATTTTATTAACTTTTTAAAAGTCATTTTTAAGATCAGTTCAGTAAAATGATTTTCATCCATTACAGTATAAAGATTTTATAAAGAAATTTATATTCGTTGTACAAAGCATTACATTTTCCGGGAAGGCCGCTTATGGAAGGTAAATTACGTACACAAAAGACACAAAGTTTTCGCGGCCGCTTACGAGAGGTATCTAATGCACTGATTAATTAGACAGAACAAAAGGGCTTTTGAATGAGTGTCCGTTTATGGGAGGTGTCTGTTTACGAGTGGTGTCCGCACCGGGAGGAGGTTCAACTGTAAGTCGGTTGAACTCGTCGTCACTATGTTTTACGCTGAACCATGTTATTATTTGGTCTCTGGTTCGAACACATCGATACTCGCACTGTGGCCTAATAGAAGTTAATAATACTATAGGCCTATACTGCCTTTCGAATGAAACGTTAAGCCACTGTATCACCCATGCACATCGCTCATGTACACTTTAAACAACGCAGTTATACACACTTCGGATTTGTTTCCCCGTGTTCTGCATTCACAATATAGCAACCACTAGAAGAATCATATTTGAAACAAATCCTCGGACTTGATGGATTATCTTTGGCATATGATATTGAAGTACGATAAGCAGAGAACAAGCCAAGGAACAAAAGACATTCTCCTTAACCAAGAAGATATTGCCCCAGTTGCAGTGTCCATCATCCTCATTTTCTTCAACATCTTTTTCAAACAATGTACCATGTCTGTTCTTGTGTGGCATCTAACTTGATTAGTTAGGACCTAGGATTTAGGCTCTTGATTTGGATTATCTACTGGTCCAAATTTTGATCAATGCCTTTGTAAGTGTGATATTTTGTTGTTGAGAGCGTGAAAGGGACCTCAAATGTGTTGAATAACAATGCGCGAGACTTGGTGCCGTGTATCTTGTTCAAAATCGGAACTATCAAGCTTACAAAATTGTACCTTATGGAAAGTGTATATTAGCTGTTACTCTCAACAAGGTGGGGTAATCTGCAAGACATCCAATTACTCTAATTTATAGTGATAACAAAAGGGCATATATTTTGTCGAAGTCGGCGTATCATCGAAGAGTTCACATATCCAGTTGAGCAAAACCCCTCGGTAAAGGTTTACAGAGTGGCATGCCATAGTATTTATACAAGCCTTCACACAATGGCCGTGTGATTGTACCATGAATACGCACTGAGGACTACCTTCTATACATACTCCGATGTTAGATGAACGCACCCAGAATAAACCTATTGAAGGAAAATGAAAAAAAGTCAGGGCAAGTTACTTGAAGAAATACAGTAATGATAAAATTATAGGTCATCTTTATGTAATTTCTTTTACGTGGCAACATTACATTTTCGGCATCTAATAGCAAAGGTGAATTTAGCCCTATAGAGGGCAATAGCAGGCCATATAGAGGGCAGTAGATACAAAAGGTTATTATGGTACGCGATTTTTAAAAAATAGCGATATTTCGATTTTAGTTTAACAATAATATGAATAAAAACATGCTAATTTATAGCCTGTTACATTGATAGAAAACACTTAAAAAATTTTGAAACATATTGCGCCTTCTACTAATAAATATTTTAAAGTCGAATTGTTAAGTAGAACCTGTAATGGGTCTATAATAATTATAGGCATATAACAATAAATAATTGAAAATGTGATCTAACCCGAATCAAAGCCAGTCTTATTGTTTAGAGGAACGCATCGAGGTTCAAAGTTGTCCGTACTTGGTAACGTATTTACTGTAAGAAAAATCACCGGATAAGCTTTTTATAAGGTATTATAGGCCTGCCTGGTAATAATGAATTTTATTAATAGGCCTGGACTTAATAGTTTTTAATGATTCTGTATTATTCAGGGGCGGATCCAGGATCCACCGAAAGGGGGGGGGGGGCACTTCCAGATCCGGGTAGGCGTGGTTGCCAGTTTATTCAAAATTGTGCAAAAAATGTATTTTTTTGGTTTCAAAAGGTGGGGGCGGGTCCGTTGGGCCCACCTTGGATCCGCGCCTGGTTATTGAACCGTTTTGACTTTATATTTTCATTAAAAAGTAGCAAACTATTTGTTGATAATGCCTTACTGTTCAGGGGAAGATTTAAGGGGGCGGGCCGGCTCCCCCAACTTTCGGAAAGTAAAATATATAAATATTATTAACATCGTCTATAAAACGTAAATGTTCAGCAATCATAAGACAAGAATTGATCCCTTAACACGCCTTTGAGGCCATTTCTGAAAATCCAAAGACCAAAATTTTCCAGGGGAGCATGCCCGGACCTCCTTCCTCCTTGACTCTTTACCCCTCCTCCTTCCGCATCTTTTCGAGAAGTCTGCATCCGCCCCTGCTAGCCGGCGAAAAGTAAAGTACCCAAATTTGTAATTCCGTCTTTGTAAACACATATAAGGCAGTAGAAGTAGACGGGCTACTATAGCATAATTGTTAAACTTAGTTCTTAATTGATCATAATACTGGTTTTGAACTCCCATTGGAATGAAGATGTAGCATTGGATGTATATAAAAGTTTGTCTAAAAACTTCTGTTTTGCTTGCGTTTTGATGTTTTCTCTGGAAGGGCCGGAAATAGGTGCATTTTCATATTGTGGTTTGAGTGCCGAGTTTATAAGTTCATGAAGATTGATAATCATTAACCACGATGGTGATAATAAATAAAAAATAATGTATAAAAGTTCATCAACAAACCTTGTGACGTTGAACCAAGTAATTCTGACGACGTTGTTGGCGTTGTTGGAATAGGCGATGCTGAAATATAATAGCAGATTGTATTATTGGTCTTTACGTGTATATTTTACAAATTTCATCCGACGTACTTGTCTAAATAGACGTTTAATTTTATTTAAGGATTAAAGATGAGAATAAAATATTTAATAGATATTTGAGGCTATTCATGGCAAACCCACCAAATTGTTGCACACGAAGTTATTGAGAAAGCAACTAAACAACAGAAAATATAAACAAGTGCAAAAGAAATTTTGGTCTATTTTGTACCATAACTTCAGTAGTCCGATTTTGATAATATGGTTTTAGCAATAACTCAATTTTCAATTTTCCTACAACTTGGTGGTTTTGTCGAGTCATGCCTCATTGTGTTCCAGCGAATTAAGCCTAATACAAATTTTATCTTCTCCACATTGTAGAAAAATTATTGTAAATTGTCTTTATATGTGTGGTAACTATACTTACATTTCTCGCATATATAATATGTCTTGTAACTACATAGTTTTGTTTCCATTTCCAACTCATTTTTTAGAAATAGTACGCAATCTAATAAAAAATAGTATTATTTCATTGAAAGCAAGAATTAAATAGCAAGCATATTTAATTTAAAACCATTAGGTGTACATCCCCATTAGGAAGTTTTGTCAATTCTTATCACAATGGATAATTGGATTATTTTCCACTTTATTACTTAATGTTACAGTATTTTCCTATCCTTCATAAACATTTAATGTGATAAACCTACATTATCTTTGTAAATGTAGGGTCAAATTGATCAAACTCTCTAATGAAATATACACATAATGATGTTACTATATCGGTTTAATCGTAATCCTATACAAAAAAATGAGTAAATATTTAACAACATAGATGCTCACACATCAATTAAGTAAGTCTTCTCGTATAAGGACTATAAACCGTAGGCCCAGTGTATACACACGGTTCGTGTGCACTATAAAGAACCCAGTACATCTTTCGAGACGAGTAGGGGGTTACCCCGGTTTACTGGTCCATATAAATGTGTAACATCTGGTCCACAGCACATTGAGACTCTTTTGTATAAGGCGCTATATAAATCGAACTACACTACACACTACACATAACAATATATCATTCTTATTATAGGCCTAAATATAAAGTGACGTTGCAGTTAAGAACAGTAATATGGAATAAGCCATTTCACGGTTTCAACTGCGCATGTGCGTTACCAAGGTCAAGTAATAGAAGCGGCGCCGCGGTCGTAATTACTATTCTTGCGCCGGCACGGGGCAGTGAATAAGCCATTTCACAGTTTCAAACGCGCATGTGCAGATTAAGGTCAAGTAATAAACCGACGTGCGTCTATATTCTTTTTAATAAGAGCAGAACGTCGTTTTATTACTTGACCTTGGTAACGCACATGCGCAGTTAATACCGTGAAATGGCTTATTGAGTTGAGGGTTCACCACACCCGCGCCGCTGCAAGGGTAGAAATTATGGCCGCGGCGCCGCTTCTATGACTTTTCCTTGATCTCGGATATGCGCAGTTGAAACCGTGAAGTGGCTTTTTTTCGCGATTGCTCTGCAAATGGACATGCTCGCAGTGTACGTCAAATTCGTATTAATAGTGAGGTTTCGCAAATATACGAAATACGAAAACGGAAACGGATACGTCATAAATTCTTGTAACTTTTCGAATAGAACACATTTAATATCTGCCAAAGTCTGTCAGTATTTTAGGACGATCATCAACGATTCCTAGTGGGAAAATTTGATATATTTTGTAAGACGTGTATCAACTTTAAAAAATGGAAGTGTGACGTATGGGGCTGTCGAAAAATCACATAACGCACAGGGGGTGGGTGGTATGTAGATTTCTGTTACAGTGCGTTACATTGGGGGAGAGGGAGGATGGGTCTTTATGTTTGTGTTACATGACATGATTTTTATTTCCGTCATCATTTGAAATTACTCATTTGAATATCTTCGGGAAAATGCAAACCCAAAAGTTAAATGCGTTTTTTCTCTCAATATATTGACACCGTATTTTGTGTGAGCAGTTACTCAAAATCATTAACATCTTCAAACGTATTATTTGTTTAAGCTAAGATAGGCAAAAAGTATTGTCTAAAACCTTGATATAGAAGGAAAGGATTCCATTGTTATATTTGAAGCGTTGAAATCACTTAGATACAGGGTTGTGGCATACAAAAATATTGAGTTGTGACAGTTTGTTTTTTCAAGTTTGATATTGCTGTATTGATTTCAGCATAATTTAGTAATTTAGATTTAATTTGTGGATACAGGTAAAATATTCCAAGTTACAAGGTTACCGATATGGATACCTGGTGTATTATTATATTAGAATAAAATAAAGATTATATAAATATTATTGCACATTACTTAGATCGCTTCCGTTAGTTTAAATAAATATAGGTCCTACTGGTGGTATTTCCTTATTATAAGCAAATTTGGTAGATTTTTTGCCGGGGTGGTGTATTGAGACTTGACAGATATTACGTAAAATTTGTTACAGGTGGTGTGTAGGTCTTTGAAATGGTCAGAAATAACGTTACGTAATTAATTTATGAACAGACCCGTGTCCTTACCATATATGGGTTTATAAAAGTTTTTGTCCAAGGAAATTAGATAGTTTGGGCACAGCGTTGGCCTACACTGCAAAAAACGTCCGTAAATTTACGTAAAATTCCTGGTAGCCAGGATGCAAAGAAAATCCCGTAAATTTTACAAACATTTGTATTTTTGTACAGTAAAATTTACGGAAATTTTACTGTTACACGATTACTTTTACGGTAAGTTTCAGTAAAATTTACGGAAAAAGCCCTAGTAGTAGTAGCCAGGATGTCAAAAAAATCCCGTAAATGCCCATAAGATTTACGTTATTTTTTGGCATCCTGGCTGCCAGGACTTTTCCCGGTTTTTTTTACAGTGCAATTTTTTACAGTGTATCTCACTATTTTGCACTATTTAGTGCCCGGTTTTTCTGCTGTATTTAGTACCCGTTTTCATTGAAACTAATTAAAAGTAGACTATTTCAAGTCATTTTCAGAGGTACTTAAGCAGGCTAATCCCCCTCCCCTACCCATACCACTTAAATTCTCCCCTGATGATATCTTACCTAAGCCTAGATCACCATCGATGAAAGGTAGAAGAGGACCTCCAGGCTCGGCAAACCACATATATGCAGAGCCCTAAATAAAAACATTGTTATAATTACGCCGCTCTTTTTTAATTAACAGATTAATAGAATCGAAAGGTACTGATTTATGTCAGATAAGAAAGTATAATGCATACCCCAAATATTTAAACGCATGCCATCGTGTGGAATTTGAATCCCATCACGATAACCTGTGCCTAAATTCTTTAAATACAAAACTGACTAGCATATTTATTACAAATGATGACAATCACATGATTTAAAAATGGAAATTAATTGAAAATAGTATATTACAGTATATGCCATAGTGATGGTGGCGGTTATGATAATGATGATGATGATGTCTTGATGATTATGACGACGATGACGATGACGATTGACGATGGCGATGATGTGATGATGATGATGATGATGATGATGCCTCAAATGCAAGGGCGGATAACAGTAATTAGGAATTAAAATATTGAGTAAATTAATATAATATTGTATAAAGCTATTTGAAAATCTTCTGGTTTTACATTTAAACTGTGTATAATTACTTCCATTACGTAAACTTCTACCATTTTTGTATACAAACAAACATTATAAAACGCAGAAAAAGTCTAAAATTATTGATGCATTAGATCAAAGAAACATCTATCAACATGGAAGTTAAAAAAAGCATGAAGTAGACGATGAGGTCTTTCCACCTTGCTTCAAACGAAGGAATTCTTGCCTTCTCTATAGCTATAAGAAATATAGTTAGTTCTTAATACAGTGCGCAAGGTCTGCTTTTTAACAAATTCATTTTTGTTATATATATAGATATCTGGTCAGTGAGCTCGCATAGTCTAAGATAGGTCTAAGATAGCACGTAAAAAAACAATAAGGTTTACGGATGCTCCAGAACGTAGCACGAAATAGTTAAATAACGAACCTTTTGAACCTTGTAAAAAATAGATAAAATGCTACACTTTGCAACCAATAATAATAAATACAATGTTCATTTACAGGTTTAAGATACTGTTTAAATTGACTACGTCATTGATTTATTCTATTCCCGGTAAGGCTTGGGATTTTTTTTCTTAATAATTCCAAAGCCGCGATTTAGTCAAGGCCCATTTGATTTAGTTGAAGCTCTAGTCGTAGTTCATATTAAGAGTCATTTTAAAGTTTTACTTCGAACTACGACTATAGTCGGTTTTAAGAATATGCAGGGGTGGATGCAGACTTTTAGGAAATTGGGAAGGGAAGGAGGGGGCGGTGGAAAGTCAAAGTTTTAGGAGGGTCCAGGGGAATGCTCCTCTGAGAAATTTTGGTCTTTGGGATGTCCGGAAATGGACTCAGGGGATGATCTTATGATCGCTGAATATTTTTCGTTTTAAAAGCAATAATGTTGATTATTTTCCTTCCCAAAAGACGGGTCCACCTCTCCCCCTTAAATCATCCTCTTGCATACGGGCGTTTTAGTCTATTTGCATTTAAGACTGAAACATGGCATTTTGAATTTTGCTTACATGGTCACGTTTACAATTTTGATGCAAGCTGGAGTAACTCCATGGTCGTTAGAGATCTGCAGCGGGAGGTTCAAACTGTCTTCCACTGTGCGTGTGGCACACATCTTCCGAGAGTGTATAGACCATACCTTTTTATCTCTAGGATAATGGTAAAA
The DNA here is from genome assembly GCA_025631205.1 of Nesometra sesokonis. Taxonomy (NCBI): domain Eukaryota; kingdom Metazoa; phylum Echinodermata; class Crinoidea; order Comatulida; family Antedonidae; genus Nesometra; species Nesometra sesokonis. Next base: position 10,092 of record JAOTQE010126932.1, read on the forward strand.
TGACTTACAATTTTCATATAACCAATCCAGGCACTGTGGGATATTAGTAAAGAGACTTGTGGTGCACGAATTTGGTCAACACCTGCAAGAGTTGCTCCTTCCATGACACAAAACAATTGAGATTCAGCAAAAGCTATAAAAATAAATAAGTTCAATAATTGTTTCATGTAACTGACGAATCTTTTGGATGTGTTCAGTCTATCAAATTTTCTTCTACAAACAACTTCCATAAATCCATATAATATATGGATTTATGGAAGTGGTTAGAGCATGTCCATGTATGGAGATGATTTTAGGCGAAATACCCTTATGAGTGTTGTTATTTAAAATAGTGTATGTTGAAACAACCAGTTGACAGAATACGGTAATGTGTTGGAGATTTCGAAATGTTGACGTCCAGGCGTATCTTTGAAAATAATGTACTGTGAGTTGAGAATGACAGTGTTTTATTTATATTGGGAGAAAAGAAGAGTTTCTCCTTGTTCATCAAATTCTCAGCAATAACATGAATAGGCACAAACTGTTATGCGCGTGTTCAGAATTGCGAGACGCAAAATGCACACGTGTGTAGTAACATCGGAGCCTATGTGTCTCGCGCACTTTTTGTTCGCTCGTGTAAATGTTTGTGTCTATTTTGACAAATCCAAGATGGCGGCCAATCCATTTGACATGGGATTCTCATTTTCGAACTCGTCGGTCAGGGTAAAGTCAGGAGTGCAAATTCCGAAGTTGAGAATTTTTCAAGTTTTGGTATAAGTAATGACCCGAAGCTGATTTTTGAAAAATCCAATAGCGGCCAAGCCGTGTGACATTGGGTGCCCATTTTCCAACTCGTCGATTGGGGTAAGGGTAAATTCAAAGGTTGAGGATGTTTATTGTTTTAGTATGCGAGTAGTGGCAATGTGGTGTTTTTTTGAAAAATCTAAGATGGCGGCTGAGCCATGTGCCATAGTAATTGTAAAACTATTTATTTGGTTAATTCCACGACGTGGTAGCCAGTGTGACTTACTGTATCTTGAGTCTGAAGCCTTGAAACAAGCACCGTCTATTGGTGTCCAATCTACTTCGCAAACAGCTACGACCGATCGAAATGTGTAAACGAGGATAAAGACTGAAAAACGCAATATCAACGTGTTAGTATGATCATAACAATATTGTTGTACAGCTATCAATGTAATATGGCGCATATTCGTCCCATATATAGGTGTGTTTTCATACCCATATTTCCAATACTTAAAAAACGAAGTCAGAGGTGGATCCAGGGGGTTTGCTGGGGCGCGCGCCTCCTTTTGACAGTCACCCCTTACCCCCTTCAAAAATCCTGGATCCACTTTCTGAAAGGCACACATATAGATTTGTGGTAAGTCAAATCTATTAGGCCTATACTCGGCAATTAAATTTTATTTTTATCATTACGATGAAATGTAAAAAGATAGGTAATAAGATAAAATGAAATCTTATTGGTTAAAGTTTATAACATGGGTGGTTGAGGAGGGCGGTTTTTGAAGTAGACCCATTTTAGTGTATTTTATGTGTAATCTTAACATTTTTAATTCCCATGGTTTAATTTCAGGATAACATTATGCATTCCTAAAATTTTCAAGACAAGTTTGTGATTTCTTATATTTTTGGGATAATTTATTTATCTTTTTGAATTCCCAGTATCGTTTATCACAGACTACCTGATTGTCTACTTATAGATAAACACAACATGTGTATCTATAAGTTAAAGTTAAATAATGTTAGATGGAGTACCGTATGATCCGATAGATTGGATTTGATCGTACTGGGTTAGAAGATGTAGATTCGATTCCATTACATTCCATTCGTTTCGATCAAATTATATTAGTATTATGTTAGGTTAGGTTAGGTTAGGGTAGGTTAAATGTTCACTATAAAACCTCTTTGATGATATACAGTTACTCACCTTGAGTTATTGAAGCTAGCCATATCATTGTTCGTTGCGTTTTTGTTTTAACCTTCGACGGGTGAGCTTGCACTAATATAAATTCTATTCTATTGAATAATTATAAGGTTAAGTTTACTTGAATTGTCAACGTAAACGTAAAAAGGGTGTAAACAGACTATGTACTAATAATACAATTAACCTTAATATTTATCATTTAAACGAGTTGTTGGAAGTTTAGCTTATGAGTAATCAGAGCTCCCAAGTCTCACTATTTTGGCAGAAGTCTCACTATTTTGGCAGAAGTCTCACTATTTTGGCAGAAGTC
>JAOTQE010126943.1:0-12324 GCA_025631205.1 Nesometra sesokonis
GAGAGATATTGAGCATTACATTTTACATGACCTTTGACCAAGTCTCCAAGAGGTCAAGCCATAAAATAAATGTGTTAATATGGTTCTTTGTGATCATGACATCTGTCAGTAATACAATTATATACTTAAAAATTGATGGTTAGAGAGATATTAAGCATCAAAGTTTCCATGACCTTTGGCCCATGACCTAAGAGGTCAAAACATAAAATAAATGTGTTATTTGTGTTATTTATGGTCATGTTTCTATCTGCCCTTAATACATTTATATACTTAAAAATGGATTGTTATAGAGATATTAAGCATCAGAGTTTCCATGACCTTTGACCCAAGAGGTCAAAACATAAATAAATATGTTATTTGTGTTCTTTATGGTCATGTTTCTATCTGTCCTTAATACATTTATATACATAAAAACTGACCGTTAGAAAGATATTGAGCTTTAAAGTTTCCATGACCTTTGAACTATGACCCCAAGAGGTCAAAAATTAAAATTAATGTGTTATTTGGGTTCTTTACGGTCATGTTCCTATCTGTCCTTAATACATTTATATACTTAAAAATGACGGTTAATGAGATATTGAGCATCAAAGTTGCAAAATGGCGGCCATTTTGAATTTATGCAAATTAGGTACTTTCAGATTGGCTGATCGGGGTAGATTTTGGATATGTTATTCTGCACAACTTCATGAACAGATTCCATCAATAAAACAAACTATTGCAATTTGTTTGACTCAACGCCTACTTTTCACCTATTTCTACTGGACTACTGTAGCAGTGGATATGTACTTGTTGCCTGGGGAGTATACCTGCCAACTCTCATGCATAATGCGCGAGTCTCTCGCATGGTGATCTGCTGAATTTTGAATGTCTCACACATATTTTACTTTTGTCACCACAAAATGAGCCTTTTAGTATGAAAATCGAAAATTGAGTTGTTGGTATATTCTAATAGAGAATAATATAAGCTGTAATTTAAACTTTCAATGACATTCATTGCATAAGTAGATCCAAAGATATTACAATTTGAAATTTTGATCTATGGAAACACGGTTTTGAGAAAATTACCCATAAAGTAATTAAAAAGTAAACAATTAAAAGACTAAAAATTTCAGAAAATCTGCATATAGGACACTTTCTTGGATGAAAACTGACCTAAAAAGAATTTTATAATGAAATATATGTACCACAATAGGTAAAAATGGCTGTCACACATTTAAAAATCTAACACTTATAAGTGCATACCTCAGGAACAACACTTCACACATACTCATATTTACAAGACAATATCCAAGTTTTATAGTTTAAGTATCAGAGCTCCCAAGTCTCCAGGATTGTCCTGGAGTCTCCAGGAATTTTGGATTATCTCCTGGGCTCCTGGAATTATCAGATTTCTACCGGAATTTAGTTTTCTCCAGGAAATTTTCCAGGTTTTGTAAATGTTTAACAATCAAAGCATAAATTGGCCTACTTATTTCAAAATAATGGTTGAATGTAAGCAATATGAAATTCTGTAATGTTTTCGGAAACAGTAATAGCAGATTTTAGCAGTGACAAAACATGTTAAAAACTGTCATTTCATAAAAGACAAGGTATTGAGCTTATAAATAAGGATATATGTATCCACATTTTAGGAAGGGTACACATTACAAACAGTTGTAGGACGACCACGAGTAAATCTCCAATTCTGTTTACAACTTGGGACTTCTGATTTAAATTTACTTAAAGTTTGCAATATGGATTTAAATGGATATATTGTAGTATATATTTAAAATTTTACTATATCACCTAAATCGTCTTCATTTTTATATTGTATAAAAGTATAATACATTTTCTAAGCAATGAGATACATGCAATCGTGACAGGATTCAATATTTCAACATAAATTATGTCACCATCTGGAATTTCTGATGATGACATAATTTATTTCTAAATATTGAATCCTGTCACGATGGTATATCTAATTGCTTGGAGTAGGCATACTTTCTTACTTAAAGTTGATTAGTGAACCTTTTGAATTTATACTGTAGCCTATTCTTTATAAAATTGTAAACTTCATGTTTAAATTTGTACACGTATATGCATCATCAACAGACAAGGGGCCGTTTCAGTATACGAAAGTCTTACAAATGAACTTTTACCATGCAAAATTCTGAAACGTGTACCTTGCATTAAAAGCATCATTTGCTATTCTATTTTAGTTATAAAAACACTACAGTAGGCCTATCATTATTCTGATAAGGAATTTATATCTTACTCTAATGTCCATATGAGGCATGACGTGGCAAAACCACCAAGTTGTAGGATGAAAATTGAAAATTGAGTTATTGTTAAAACCATATTACACTTTTTGCAAGGTTCAAAATGAGGAGTCAATTATCAAAATCGGACATTTATAACTGAAGTTATTGAACAAAATATACACAAATTTCCTTTGTATTTGTTTATATTTCCTGTTGTTTATTTGCTTATTTCTCAATAACTTCCTGTGCGACAACTTGGTGATTTTGCCATGACTAGCCTCATATTCTTAAACTGACTACAGTTCTAATTCGGACTAGGCTTAAAATCGTGCTAATTGCAACTTTTACTTACAGTCCCTATATCCATAAACATGAGTGGCGCTGTAGCTTGGTGGTTTTGCATGCTTGCCTTCCAATCCTGTGGTCCTGGGTTCAAACCTGGCTGAACGCTAGGTTGGTTCCCACGACATAACAACGCCACTCCCTAGGCCTCATAATGAGACTTGGTTTAGAAAGCATGGCGTAGTTCTCATTCTGTAAGCGGCGAGTTAACTTGCTGTTGGATGTGACACCAAATAAAAAAAACATCTAGCTGAAGTTTGTATTTCAACTTAACCAAGTTGGTAAACTAATGGTAAAGCTTCTAGCCTTGATTTGCACCTTATAGAAATTAACCTATTGCAATTGATTTCAGTGAAAAATAAAATAGATATAAGGCTACATTGTGCAAAAAATAATAATAAATACATTGTTCATGGGTTTAAAATAAGGTTTAAAGTTGATTAATCTGTGATTTAGTCTATCCCCAGTAAGGCTAGACAAAATTAATCGGTCTTCCAGAGCCGCGATTTATTCGCGGTTCCCTTGATTTAGTTGAAGTTCTAATCGTAGTTCATTTTAAGAATATGAAATCACGTCATTTTAAAGTTTTAGTTCGAACTAAGACTATAGTCGGTTTTAAGAATAGGGGCGTAAAAATCAGATAATGAGGCAGAAAAAGAGAGGTTTAAGCTTTTCGATGATGATCAACTATGAAGACTTGATATAATTTCTGGACAGCAAAAATGCATAATCTGCTGTATGGCATCTTGGGAGAAATATTGTGTGAGATGATGTACCCGACGGTGAACCTGTTTAAGCCTCTGTAGACTAATGGTTATGATGTTCATCCTGACAGTAGGCAGTGGCGGATCTATGATTTGGAAAGGGGGGTGGCTGGCAAGGTGGGTAGCACCAAGCGGGGGTGGCCATATGAGGCTGGTGTTCTCCCTCTGAAAATATGAAGACTTTTTTTAATGGAACTGTTTGGGCACTTTATAGAGGTCTCTGGCCTTAATAATGTCGGCGTTCTGTAATTTTTTTCCATATTTTATTTTTTTTTGCTTATTTTAATGAACAGGGGTGGATAGCCACCCTATTCACGCCCTCTGGATCCGCCACTAAGTAGGTCTAAGGTTTGAATCCTGTTTGAGGCATTTTGCCACACCATTTTGGGACTATATCTGCTCATCTGTTAGACCTACACTATGTCATCATCATAAACAAACAATTAAATGAACATTAATGATTATTTACTAATAGTGGATAAGATTGATCAATATGTTTGTTTACTTAAATTTAAAGCATTAAGTAATAACTATTATAATCATTATATGGATTAATTTGCTTAAATAAAAGAAGTAATTCGCTGAGAATATAACAATATATGAATTATTTAATTAGATGGATATAATTATAACAGGTTTGTTTAAGTTTAAAGTGTTAACTAATGACCATCAAGGTCATATACGACCAGAAGCGCTACAAGTATTATGCGTAAAACTATACAATGGCGCTAATGATAACACCTTAGATTTCACTCCATTGAACGAGCCATTGAGATTGATAGTAAAGTATTGAAGGAGTTGAGGGTCAATTGTCCAGTTTTAAGTGTCCCAATACACCTTTATGGTTAAGTCCACCTGCCAGGAATTCAATAACTGGCCATCATGTTACATGGCCGTAATGCATGAATAGTTAATGGATGGGACTTGAAGTTTCTATTTTGTTTTATTCTTTTTACAATTAGTCAAAGTGATCAGTTAGTCCACTTTAAGGCCAGTGTGAGAGACAGATTTATACTACCATACTCATACTCTGCCACATATTCATCCATGAACAGTCTTCTACTTTGTTAAAAAGGATAAAAAATGCATAGGTAAGTGGGACATTAGTATTAATTTCTACAAAATAGTTCAAATCTTGTAAAATGCATTTTGCTTGAGTTTGTGTATTAAATACAATTATCTACCATACACTGCCAATTATTGATTTGTTAAATGACGGTCTTTAGCTTTGATGAAAAAATAACTTTTAAGAAAAAACATTAATCCTTAAAGTACTCCATTACTGAGTTCATTACAAATATGTGGCAGAGCCAAACCAAATGAGACATAAGTCACAAATGCTAGTTTTCCGCAATATGCTGAAATTTAAAAATGGTCAATTTTTTAAAAATTTATTTTATTTAAAAATATAGAGTTCATACATTCAAATTTCATACTACCTTAACAATTTTCAGATATGTGATCAAAAAATGTTTCAAAAATGCAATTTAAAATTACCTTGCTTAGTCAATGTATACAGATAAACAATTTTCACATGCAGTTTTCTCAAAACTTACATTTTGAATATTCTAATTCGATTGTTCATAACTTCGCAAGGAAACATTGTATGAAACTGATGTTTTTTGCATGCTAATGATAATAATGTGTAATTTTACAATCCATAAAAACTCAATTTTCAATTTTCCAACTTATGTCTCATTTGGCTTGGCTCTGCCACATATTCCTTTCTCTGTAAATGTAGTACATACATTAAAATAACAAAAAAATCTTTTATTTTTTTATTATGGTATATCATGTATAGTATATCTGAAAAGAACTACAGTGTGTTTTGTAGCTTGTTGAAAAGAAATAATAAAACTATCAATCCGAAGAACACTCTAGACTACAATACACTCTGTGTAAATCTTGTAGTTCGTATATTTTAGTCATTAAACCGATTTATTTCATACACGACCACATCTGTTGAAATTAAGATGCCTTATAGTTGAAAAAAAACTTTAACAAAAAGAAATAAAATCATCAATACATAAATAAGTGGAGCATTTCAGACTACACCGAACCATTTATCTTTTTGTATCTGTACACTGATGGTTTTTCATGTTATTAATTAGATTTTATATCATACTCAGTCACATCTGTCTATGTAAACACTTTATTTTAGCTTGTTGAAAAGAATTTTAAAGACATTAAATCATTAAGCTGTAGAAAAGTGGGACATTTTGTACTCTTTAAGTGCAAACATTCATTCTGGAAAACCAGTGCGATGTATTTTTAGCTACCATGTAGGAGCTCATGAAAGAATCTGTCTGATTAATTGATCAAACTAAGTAATGTACATTTTCAGGTTATCAGTTTTTACAATATTCAAGTGTGAGAGTCCTCGATCTGGAATTATCAAGCTTTATGTAAACTTGTTTTTTATTTTATTTAGAGATGTATTGTAATTGTAAATGACCGCAAAATCATAAAAATTATTTTTGACATTAACCTGCTCAAATTGAAGCACCAAGAACTTGATAATAGAAGTTAGAGTATTCAAAAAAATATTTATTCTGGTTTTACACTAAAGAATTGTATGAAGCATTTCTTCATTTTTTTACCATTAAACTGTGAAAAATTACAGGACTCAATTTTTTTTAAATAATCTGGGTTTAATGCTCAAGGTCATTTCTTCAAATGTGAGCAGGTAATTTTTAGAACATTACTTTGTTCTTGTTAGGGTTGAGCAAGAACTTCAAGAACGTCCAGCATCACCAGTTTTGATATTTTTTACACCAGGTTTGGTATTTTTAGGTAATTTTAAACAAACCTTCGTGGTCATCTCTTTAAGTTCCCTCTAAACCTACAGAACAGATGGGGATTTGACAACTCCATAGGACCAATGTATGGATGGTTAATTATACAAAACAAAGCAAAGGTTGTGAGTTTGAATACAGTCGTGATATTTTTGATTATTTTTTTCTGCGCTGCCATAGAGGCAGATACAAATAGTGTAGCAATAAGAAAATGTAGGAATTGTAAGCATACTATGAAGAGAAAAAAATGGGAAAAATAACTACCAAGAATTGTCTGGATATGTTGACTAAATCACACAAAAAATAACACTGGGCATGTGTTAAATAACTAATGTGCAAATTTAGTCAATTAATGGTTTTTCAAGTTAAGAATTTTTTTCTGGATGTGGGGGGGGTTTATCTCCAAGTCTTCCAGAATGAATAAAAGAAAATGCTTTTGTTATTCTCATGGGAAATGATGCTTACAACCAGATCTATATTCCACCAATAAAAGTAACACTTACACTCATTTCTCTTTTATAATGTACATTTACAAAACTAATATATATTTGATGAATAAGAGGAAAATAAAAATGTGTCATAATTAAAGTGTACTTATCCAAGCAAACACAGTTTTCATGACATAGGATGTAACCTAAATGATGCGACTCCTCAGTAACCTATAAAATATTGGTCCATTTCCTAAATTTACCCATCCATCAAATAATGCATCTTTAAGGGAGTCATTACTATCGTTGAATGATTTTTCTAAGTACTTTATACAGTATGGACAAAAACATATGGTCCTTACGCTGTTAAAATACTCATCAAAAAGAGCCATTACTATCATTAGATGATTTTTTTCAATATACTTGATACAATATGAACAAAAAGATATGTCTCGTACACTGTTAAAGGATCCATTAAAAAGTACAAACAATTAAGTGGACACATTAGCGGTGTAATGGAGAGGAGCAAGCATAATTCTTACTGGGATTACATAATGATGCATGATGCAAGCTTAAAATAAAAATGCCCTATCGACTTACAGTATTAATTTCATTGTAATCTAAGGGTATGTTCAGACTCAGCAATTAAGCAGAGAGTAATGTACACGGCGTACAATTATTTGTGTCTGAACTAGCCGGCGATTAGCGTAAGTCACTAATCCGGAGCTTAATGTGTGCTTCCTGCAAACCCTAGATTAGCATAAGCTATGGAGCTGCTTCGTATACTCGGATGATTTTGACCTTGTGTTTTGTGTTGACCAGTCACAATTTGCAATCGGCAAGCCCGTATTTAGGAATTTTAACAAGGAGGTTCGACTTTGGACTATTGTGATCCTTGTCAAATCCCACATGTACAGCCAAACCTCGTTATAACATAGGCTTATACCTCAGGGGCCCAGCCAGGATTGAATACAAAGAGTGGGGGACAGACTTGTAAGAAGCGAGGAACTTAGGCTTGGGTATAAAAAGGCCTGGGAAAAGGAACGGAGCTCCAACTCCCGTGGGGGGGTTCGTCCGAACACCCCCGAACCCCCCTAAATACGGGCCTGATCGGTCTGCATTGGCCAATCAATTACGGATGACTGATCGTAGGAAAAGTCAATGGTGACAATTAATTTGAAGTCAATTTTAATGTTATGTTGGTTTCATAAGAATTAAATTTCATATGGAATCGATTTTCTTGAGAGCCAGTATTGAGAGAGTTATCAACTGTACAGTAAAATGCTAATATTGTGTTGAAAGATGAATTATTAATTTGGGATGTTTGTGTAAAAAACATTAATCACAAAAGTTAATGGTGTGATTAATGTAAAAAAATAATATTTTAGCAAATTTTCGCATAAAAAACATTAATAGCTAAATAGAAGGGTTGATGAAAATGCTGTGTTTATAGTGGAGATGATGCACTATGAAATTAGAAAGTAAAAATTACACAGTTACTTATTTACAAAAGGTGTATAGTTTTTAAATTCCAAATACAGTATTAAATCAATTATCAAAAAGGTGTTTCTAGAGCTCAACATTAGATCAAAATCCAATGATTGCCTCAAAGACACTATTAAGATATTTGTGGCAGAGCCAAGTCAAAGGAGGCATACTGTAAGTCACAAAGCTAGTTTTCTCATTTGACAGATGTTAAAGATAATGTGTACAGTAGTTTTATAGTTTATAAATAACTCAATTTTAAATTTTTCGACTTTTGCCTCATTTGGCTTGGCTCTGCCACACTGCTCAACAATTACGGGTAGAATAATGATTATTTGTGTCTGAACTAGCTAGAGAGTGGAAGTCTGTGGTGTAGCTACTCCAAGGACAAGATTAGGGTACGCTTTGGGGCTACGTCTCATATACTTGAATGATTCTGTCAATCAGTCTGCAATGACTAATAAAAAATCGCAACTACTCTGCATTGGCGAATCAAATTTGACTGACTAATCATGGGACAGGTCACTTGCAGCAATTTAGAAATTGTTTACTTTGCTAGTGTTAGTTTATTGTGTCTGAACACCCTGTGACTTTAAATCTTTGCGTTACCTATGATCCACTTATTTTGTAAATCTGAACATGCACTAAAATGGCTTGTTTGTAATTTTCAAATAAGAATGATAATCAGTAATTTGATCAATGTAAATACCATGTAATTAGATCATATCTCATGTCAGAGTGACTGAGTTAAATGTTGTTCAAGTTTGTAAACAGAAGTAACCAAATCATGAGACAGAGTACCGTAAAAATGAATTTTCAATTACAATACTTAGTGGCAAATCCTCATTGATTACTTGTGAGACTCACAAATATTATAGTAGATTTTCATTGTTGAGTTACATTTAACAATAATTTCCATAAATGACAGTATATTAAAGAGGCATTTCTTCCAAAATCCAACAAAATTAAATTTCTATGGATTTAAATATATCTTAACAAAGTGTAATGTGAAATTAAATTGTGATTATCATCATTAGATATAATTTGACTTAATTTAACAATATTTTCTCTATATATTTCATAAACAGTTGTGTTTTTTTCTATAATTTTACTTGCATGTTTAATAATCCTGTTTAAGTTGATGAAATCAGCATGCACATAAGCCATGTTACACACAGGACCAATGGCCTTATGTCCCATCTGAAAAATGGTGTACTACTATATAATAATGAGAGTAGCAATGTATTTGTAACAGCAACCAAAGATCTCCACACACAACAGTGACTACCTTCAGTTTAGCTGACATAGCTATGCCATTATTTGTTTACTATAATTTAAAAACAGTATCATGAAAATCTGCTGGAATCTGTTCAATAACGGAAGAATTTTATTACAAATATTATTGATGTTGATAGAATAAAATATTATTAGACCTCTGGTACAGATTAATATGAGCATTTGAATAGCGTTATAATAGAATCTAAATTGCAGTTTGGTTTAATATCTATTGTAATATATATTTAATAAAAATATTCATATCTAATGCAATGAAATACAAAACTAAAATGTAAATATTGAAATTTTAAAGGGCTTTTGGTTACAGGCTCTTTACTATTGAAATATTAAAGGGCAATGGTTAAACACTGTTTAAAGGAACCATCTTGATATTAATATGTAAATGCTATCTATTGGTTACATGCTCTTTAATATTGAAATATTAAAAAGCAAATGGTTAAATGCTGATTTTAAAGGAACCACCTTGATATTACTATGCTATCTATTGGTTACATGCTTTTTAATATCGATATATAGGGCAAATGGTTATATAGTAATTTTAAAGGAACCATCTTGCTATTAATATGTAAATATTTTAATTGTGTAGCATTTAAGGAAAGTTATTGTTTTGAAATTTTGATTACATAAAATATATTTCAACATGTGCATAAATTCCTTGAACTAAAACCAAAAAGAATAGTTTATTTTAAAGCAGCTACTGTTTTGGAATTTAATTAAAAGAATATTTGCATATGAAAACATTGAATTTTTATAAGCATTTTAAAATTTGACCATGTCATGAACCTAATTTAGTAGGAACAGTTGGTGCAGCGGTTGTGGGTTCAAAATTGCAATCTAGAGGTTGTGAGTTCAAGACACATGTATTCCAGTTATTTGTGTACGTGGGCAATGCACTTTACTCCCATTGCCTAAGTCTACCCAGCTGTAAAATTGTACGAACAAATTGTTGGGAAGAAATCTTGTGAGTTGTATGGCCGAGAGGCTAAGGCAGGCGAACTGTGAGCCATAGCAAAAACAGCAGCATGGGTTTGAGGTCTGCACGCACCATGTTTCTGGTGGTAGAACAAGTTTTCACGCATGACTATAAACCACACGACCAGCTCATGTGCACTATAAAGCATCCTGTACATATATCGAGACAAGTAGGGGGTTAACCCGGTGTACTCGTCCATACATCCCCTGCTGTGGACAGCAAAATGTTGTGCCTGTTTTGGGCAGCAGGACATGACGTGAACCTTAGGGGCATAGAAAGTTGTATGAATGTATAATATCTTGTCTACAGCACCTTGAGGCTCACTGTATAAGGTGCTATAGATCAAACTATATTACATAAATTATAGTATCACATCTAGGGGAGTATCTGCTCATGTAACAGAAACTAGGAATCTTTAGCTGTAAGACCCATACCCTTTGAAAAATTAACTCTGTTAACATGGTTGATAACGGTAGTGACAATGTAGATAAAGGTAGTTAAAAGGGTTAACCCTATAAAAACTACCACATCAAGAGGTACCAAGGATATGGTCAGACATGCTCTACAAGTATTCTAGAAAATATAGCCATTATTTAGAATAAACCATAAGGCATTAATAACATGAACAGACAGGGTAATTATATACTACCTACCTTACTAGGTAGGTAGTTCTCTGTGTTGCTAGGTAGATCTCCCTAGTAACTTAACATGGTAGATAGGTACTCAGTCAGAGGGTGTTATTTTTTTTTTCAAAGGGAAGGCTTGGATACTACGAAACTGTTCTATAGGCCTTTTATACAGCATTATATTCTTCTAAATGAATTGCACTGGATTGTTATTAACTAATCAATTAATAAATTATATTTTACTTATGATAACTTTTTCTTTAGAATTAAAAAAAGGAAAATACAAGGGCAGATCCAGGATTCAGTGAAAGGGGGAGGGGGGGAGATGGTACCCAAGTGGGCATGACTTACGGTTTTCATTTTGACAAACAATTTCAAACAAGGCCAAGTAATCGTAAACAATTACACCCTCGCCTATGTTTTGAAGGTTTTTTTCCCCTCTTGTTTGTTAGTTTGTGTGTTCATTTGTGAACAGCCTAAAGCCATAGTTTTCACTCTTTTCCTACTTTCACTGTGATAGGGAGGTATCAGGCACACAGAATAAACATACTACATACTCTATTCAGGGTCAAGAAAGGTTATGTTTAGAATTTTAATGGCAATAGCTAACAAATAGGTCCAGGGTATATCAGTAAACTGTTAGGCCTGTTTAGTATCTAGCCTACTGTATTTTTTGTCAATTAAGGGTAGTAGACACAATATCATATAGATTAGAATCCAGAATTCATGTGGTAAGGCGGACCAGCACCAAACCTCAAGAGGACCTAGATACGGTTGGTTCTGATATTGTTTGAAAATTTGAAGTAAATTGGCCCAATAGTTTATGAGATATTGATGCAGACAGACACACGGACACACAGACAGACAGACAAACGGAGCTCATTGCAATACTCACTCCCCACTATAGTGGGGCGAGGGTAATAATTTGACCAGCAAAAAAATAAAAATAAATGTTGGGCTATGCCTTATTTTGCACTTTTTCGGATGCTTCCTGTTGAAACTGGCTGAAATTAGTATTTTATTTTTTTTTTGTGAAAAGGGGTGCATGTAATATAAGGTGGTGAGATGTACCTACTTGGACAATATTAGAGGAGGCATGGGTCGAGTTCAGTACTGAATTTGAAACGTGATAGGCAGGCTTCTTGACCCTCGATGATAAACGCCATAATTTTTTGTATAATTTTACAATGATTTTTAATCACTGTATATTCTGAATTGCCGTTCCATAATTCTTTTCTTTACTTCTTTCTATCTATGAATTTTGTTTTAGAATTAAATAGTTACTAACAAATTTAATAATTTTTCAAACAAAGAGTTACAGCGCATCGTACATTGTATAAACTATCATTAACATCTTTCAAACTATACTCTCCTA
>JAOTQE010126954.1:0-12323 GCA_025631205.1 Nesometra sesokonis
AAAGTAGCCATTTTTATTTGATAATAAAAAATTACCCACTTTGCTATTTTGTGTGTAAAAGAATAGGGATGAAATCTTGCGTTTATTTTTATATATTATATTTTTAAATTCATGAGACTCAAGGGGAAAAAATCCTATAAATTCCCAAATATGGCTAAATATACCTTTTATGATTAACTAAAACATATAATGAAAAGTATTTTTTGGGGTGAACCTGCCCTTTAAGGCGTTTTACAATCGTATAGTTAGCAAGCGATATGCTTGAGTCTATAATCTACGCACAATTTTGTGTAATTCTATGATTGGCCATAAATTTCTCGCCAACAGGATTTTTTCAATGAAACTTGACACACGCATGCTTTATATGAAGGGTCAACTTCCTGTGCCATTATTTTACACGCGACCACTGATCCGTCCGCGCGTACGTGCGCGTCAAAGTTTCAAAATGCGCAAAATTAATTTTTAATCAATTACTTACGCGTTGTACGTCATTCTGAGTACATGTTTTGGGTTCCGTATACCAGATTCGCATATTTCCAATGTTTGTTAGTCACGTAGGAGCAATAACACTGACGTACATACGAATACGAATTCGTATGCGCATTTATATCTACATATAGTAGAAATATGCCAAATTATGCCTATTTTAAATTATTTATAGCTCCTTAGGATCAAAGGTGACCCCCATTTTTTATTACATATTTTGAAAGCATATGAGTTGTAGATATGATTTCATGTGTCATTATAGCTTATAGTATGTTGTAAGGTCATGTCATTGACCTTGGAACTCAAAAGTGTGTTAAATTAGATAAGTATGGAAAATTTCATATATTCAATCGAGGTTATTTCGCTAATTAGTGATCAATTTTCACCGAAATTTGTATATGTTGCAGATAAGATAACGTATTACATTTGCCCATAAGTGCGTCATGATGCGCACGTGCGTAAAACATTAAATATTCGCAATGTCATTTTGTAATTAAATTTCAACATGTACCAGGACAGTTTGATGTAATATGACGGCCTCTGCATGTTCCATGGTGCGTATATTATGTAAGAATACAAGCATATGAGAATATGAGCATGATTCCATGCATCATTATGGCATTGAATGTTGTGAGGTCAGCTCATTGTCCTGGGAACTAACAACTGTTAAAACAGAGGAGTACGGAGTATGTTATATATTCATTTGGGGTTATCTTGCTAATTCTGCTTCTATTTACTGCCAATTTTCAATACATTGTAGCAGAAACAATTCTCTTTCTACGTTCTCTCTCTATTTACGTTTTTATGACGTCATCATATTTTAAATAATCGATTAAAGTGACATAAAAATCTATTGTGTTTAAAAAAATAAATTTGTAAATGTAGTGCATGTATTAGTATCTGTGAGTAGTATAGACACTTTGTCTATGTTTTCATAGTAGACAGAGAAGTTAAAAATGCTGTATTATTTAGATGGAATATCCGTTGTCTTATCCTGGATGAATTTATCAATACAGTACTGCTGCCACATTACAGCAACTTCATGACTTCAATGGTATCTTGCTCACATATAAATGTAGTGCATTATTATTAGTATAGAATACTATATCCATATTTTCGTAGTGTTTGCTTGAGAGAAGTTAGAAATACTGTATTATTCAGATGATATATCCATTGTCTTATCCTGGATGAATTTATAAATACAGTAAACCACTTTGCAACTTTATAATGACCTCAATGCTATATTGTTCCCATGGAAATTTCAATCCATACTTGTCATTTGTCAATATAATTACCTGTTCAATGTCAAGTCAACCAACTGTTATTTCTGCTTTTCCAGTATTTCCTATATATTCTAATATACATGTAACATTAATATATCATGCAACATTATATCAAAATATATTTGTGAGTGAATACTGCTGGAATGCTATTGTATAGTAGTTTTGAATATTTTGATTGCCCATGCCAAACAGTAATCACATTTTCAGGGGGAAAATGTATTCAAATTTATATGAAAATGTTTTCGTTGCCAATCATATATGGCACCACTACTGTATATACGACGAAACATCACGCGGCTCTCTCCGCCACCTGGAATTTTGTACCAGCTGTGTCTCAACAAAACACATAGAAATTGTTTAACAACTTCTTAATGCTCAATCCCTTCCCGATAGCAATCCCTATAAAGCTATAAATCCCTGCTTATTATTTAGCCGAGCACCAGGGGAAAGATTGTGCCATGGATATTACAGGTACTGTAATTTGCCACTTCATCCTCATGACCTACATTCTGTTTTATATAAGCAAGTGAAGCACACAATCTCTCTATACAGTACTCCTAAAATTAGATTCCAGTTTTTCCCCTCAATCTCAATTTACAAACCTCTACGCTGAGTCAATTAGTTTATAGCACACCCCAGAAGATTGTCTACCAGGACAAGTAACGTAGCGAACTCGATAAATATGATTATGACATCGTCATCGTCATCATTGATTGCCAACGCACTCGTACGCTACATGAACATCTCTATCGCATCATACGCCCGTATCACCTTATTCGTCGTAGACGAATAGTATGTCTAGTTTACTTAAATATTACTAAAGTATATTGTTGTTATTGTAATGTTTAAGTATTTTGCAGGAAATTAAGATTATTTAGTTGTTATATGAAATTGAACAATTTATACAGTAATTAGTATTACGTATGTAATTTGTGCGACTTTTTAAATGCATAAATGCTCTTTTTAGCTCCAGAATTGTGAGCGCATACCAATTGGAATAAAACACTCCGGAATAAAATAAATATTTGGATCCAGTGTTTTAATTTACGTTGAACAAGAAGTTTGAACTCAATTTAAATAAGTATTGTGTTCTCTAGATGAGATTCCAAGACGAAATGCAGGGCATCCTGTGCAAATAACCGTGTTTTACTTGTTAAAACTCACATTGGATAGATGCCACATGGCTCGACATCCTAGCCTTCTTACAACACCTACTCTTCATCCTCTCACAACACAGAATCCTAGAACCGCCTCGGCTGCTTAACAGGTTTGGTGTCAGGGTCGGTTCAGTGTTATGTAACAGCATCGAAATGTCCATCTCTGAGTTAAGTCCGTCGGTCAGTACTGGAATTACAATTGCAAATTTAAAAAAAAGAGTTTTCACTTTTATATTAATGTTATTATGAAATGCATAATATGGTAGCATAATAAATTAATCATATATCATCATCTCACACCTTTATATAATGAATGACACAAGAAAACATTTGCAAACACTGCGCGTTGCCTAGTACAGCGATGTGCCTGGCTGTGTTTCATTATGTTGCCATTTTCTTTAGACAATATCTGGATGATTAATGGAGTATGTTCCACATCCGAAACTTCAGCTAAATGCCCCATACTTTTCTGTTGTTTAGCGAGTGGGCAGAAATATCCCAGTCGGTAAAGAGTATGCTGAGGCTAGGCATATTTATAGGATCGAGTATCGTAAGTAAAGCTAATAATTTGTCAAAATACATTAATACGAAATGTATCAATAAACTCGTAATCACTGTTGTGGTAAACTGACACATCAGCTGAGAAGAGTTTAAAAAAGAAGGTCTTCGTTTTCAAGTTTCGGTCTTCGTTATGGAGACACCCATAATAGATGTCTCCAAAACGATGAGCCTTGCATAATTCTTAACCAAGAATCACATCATCTCGTAATATCGATCTTTTGATAACTTAATACATAATCATCAGATTAAAAGTGAAAAAATATGGTCTTCGTTTTTTAGTCTTCGGTCTTCGGTCTACCAATGCCGTCCTGGAAAGACAACATGGACTTAAATTATTTAAACCTTTCCAATTATCAGTTGTACTTCACTCAACATTCCTCCGTCATCATCGCCATCTCCTTCCATCTTAATTTGCTCTGTTAACTCTTACAACAGTTGATCTAGGAACGAAGATGAACAGTACATTCCTTTATACAATTTTCTATCTTATTAAGGTAAAATTTATTAAAAAAAACAATGTTCCCTATTATTTGACGAGCACTTTTCTCCCACTTCTGTTCTTCGCTCATTGGCAGTGAAGTATGGTGAAAACTTATACTAAATCTTTCAACCTGTGGTTAAGCCAGTTTAACAAAGATTGTTTGATAGACCTGCTATATTTAAAACCAAGAATTGAAAGCAATTCTTGTTGAACTAATAAAGGAAATGGAAGCAAGTGACCTGTCTGGAATTACCATCGGAAACGGAAGAGAAGTACCAGTTATATTATACGTTCAGATTTAATTTTTATTTTCATTTGTCATTGACACATAACTCAAAGATGGTGAGGAATAGGACATTGTTCGTGCTTGTTCTGGTGTTACTTGTCTTGGTGGCTTCAGCCCACAGAAAAAGAGGAAAGGGCAAACAAAACAACAAAAAAGGTTGGCTTATTTTGGAAACTTATTATTATTATTATTATTGGAATCTAAAGAACGATGACTGACTGAACGACCGACGGATTGATTACTAACAATTACAGGCCCGGATACAATTGTTGGGGGTGGGGGGGTGGGTGAGGGAAACCCAATCCAGCACCCCCTGTTAACTTGGACGAATATACGAATATTATTTGAAAAAAAAATTCATTGTTTGCAATAAATTATCTGTGAAAATTGCCTTTCAGATGCCTAGAAAAAGGTATTTTGTTTGAAAATTGTTATGGGGAGGATCCTAGAACACTAGAATCAACACGAAGTTTGGCACAGGGTCCCTCTATCCGGCATGGGACCCGCAGATCTGCTGGACCCTCCCTAATTATAATCTTGAATGGTTTTGAAGGGAATAACGAAATATTTTTCCACAGGGAGTGCAATATTTTCTCATTTCCTCTCGAAAATAATCAATCGGTAATTTCATATTATTAAAAAATTAAAGTATGGCCTCCTAATACAATAAGAAATTGGAATTTACTGTTTATACCTATAGTATGTCACATGTCTCGATGTTTTGAATTAGGCCTTTATACGTGTTGTAGGTGTAATGCAATTAATTCAGGAAATGATTAAAATATCATGCATGACCATAATTTCCGTGGTCGGTCGGCCATTGTTTTCAAAATTGAAAACCAAACATTTTTTCAACAAGGCAAAACATACACTTATTTATTACAATACACTAGCTAAAATGCAGACGGTACTGAGCTGTCGCAGCTCCATGAATATGTGTTTAATATTGACTTAATTCGTTTCAATACATAACGGTCCACTAATAGTAATAACTATATGATTGCATTATTGCTTTTATGGGTAATCATCTAAAAGCAAAAAAAAAAAGTATTCGGAACACTATTATTATGCCCAATTTGTACAATAAATTCTGTTAATGGACTCGCCTGAATACAATACTATTGATAGAGGTTGTAATTCATGGTAGGAACGGATCTACCTTGGTGGAATAAGCATTTCTAATTGATTGCTAGTCTAACTTGTCATTGGGCCCCCTAATCCAGCTGCGCTGGGTAAGCCCGTGGTTATTTTTCCCATCTTTGATAAATCGCATTACGTGAACATTTGAAACGAAGTGAGATCGACAGCATCTTTGGGCAATTTAATCACAGTTGTCTCCTACTTTGATTCAATGATGGTCTTGTGACCATTGATTTCAGATTGTAAGTACAAACCAACAAATGTATCCAGTTGTGACGAATCTGGAATTCAATTGATTACTCTTCAGAGTAAAAAAGAAAATTGCACGGACAAGGTAGTACAGAAACAATGCAAGGAAGGACTCATTTGGAAACAAAGAAAAAAACAAGACAAAAAGTTGGGTAGGTAAACGTATAATTATACTAGATCTAATACAAATAACCTGTATGTTAATTACATAACATGACTATCGATTAGAGTATCTATAAGTAGTGTCCTACGATTTGGGAGTGACATGCTTGTACAGCATATCGATTTTCATATCCAAAATGGAAGAATGCATTGGTTAAGCTCCTCTTCTAATGCACAATGGGATGTGGTGCGGGATTTATGTTATTTTTGTAATATAATGAAGACTTTTTGCTCAATGTTGTATTTAGATAATGTAATGATTTCTTTTTTTTTCAAGGTTGCAAGTATTTGAAGGGAACCTGGGGATTGTGTAACACCACAAGCAATTCTCGTTCATTTGTGGAAACGCTGATTAATCCAGCACAGACAGAGAACGGGTGCCAGTTGGAAAGAGTTCGCGAAAAACCATGTCAGTTTGGTAATTACCCATTATTATTTATTTTTAAAAACAATGAAATTTATAAACGATATTGCTAACTTAGTACCAAACAGATAATAGGCTAATGCGTAAAAAACGCTATTCCGAATGGTTAAACAAAACTTCAGTTCCAAGGCTTCATTTAGCTTGATACGAATTCTCCAACGTCTGCACAGGGTCCAAATAACGAAGCGATCTAAATAATGAAACTAAATTGACTTTTTTTGGGAGGAATTTTGAAATACACTATCAATATATAAATATAAAAAAAATGATTGTACTCTTTTGTGTGAAAACTTTTAAGATTTTTACATTTTTAAACCTGTAGTACCACGTCAAATCCTATAGACCTACATTGATTGTTGTATTAGTAATGTATTTTATTATGACTTGTTTAAGTCGACAAAAGGTGGACTGAGTGGATTAAATTAAAAATAATAATGGGACGGCATCGGATTATGAAACGCATTAATCGCAATAATATATTTTTTCTAATACTTTACTAAAACAGGGGGAATTAGTCATTTTGGTTTATGTTCAACTTCAAAATGTTGTATTTTAGAACTGAATTCTAATTTGCTATTTTTTTATTGTAGCATGTAGGTATACGCACGGCGAGTGGAGTGAATGCAACAAGGATACCAATCGACGATCGAAATCATTGACTCTGATTGAAGGCAGTCCAACTGACTGCCCAGATACTGATACAAAAACCAAGAAATGTGTAACCGCAAACGGAAAAGGTAATTAATTTAGAATTTTAACACCAATAAACAACACCATGAATGTATGATAGAACGTTTTGGAGATTTACATTCATCATCGTAAGTGTTCTGTCAGCAGGTCATTCATGACATTTTCAAGGGCTTCCGTTTCTCTGCATCCTATCATTAGTATTTGGTCAGCAGCTTCCTCATTACGTCTACCATTTGTAGAGCGGATCTCTCATCGCAGATTCAAGAACTCTTGGTTCTCTACATCCTCCATCGTTATCGGCGTTCTGGAGAAGGCAGCTGCCTAGTTACATCTACCTGTACTCCGGGTTCTCTACATCAACTTCATCATTAGTGTTTTATTAGCAGATTCCTCATCATAATATTGTTCATACTTCTTCTCTAGATTATTAGTGTTATTTTAACGGCAGGTCCCTTATAACACCCTTCGGTACTCCCGGTTTTCTTCATTACTTTTCTGTTGGCAAGTCTCAAATAACATCCTTCAGTATTCCGGGTTTTCTGCATTTCCTTTCGAAATTAGTGTTTCCCATAAATCAGGTTCCACATGACATCCTCAATTCTCGGTTCTGTGCTCCCTCTTCATCATCAGCGTTTTATCGACAGGTCCCTCGTATCATCTTCTAGTACTCTCTTTTCTCGGCATCCCCTTTATCAATAGTACTTTGTCAAAAATAGGTATTCATGTCATCCTCCAGTACTCCCGGTTCCATGCATCCTGCTTCATCATTAACGCTCTGACGATAAGACTGGTAACTCATGACATTCTCTAGTACTTCCGGTTCCATGCATCTTACTTCGTCAATACCGCTCTGACTACAAGGCAGGTAACTCTTGACATCCTCCAGTACCCCCGGTTCCATGATCCTACTTCTTCAATCTCTGTCGATAAGGCAGGTAACTCTTGACATCCTCCAGTACTCCAGGTTCCATGATACTACTTGGTCAATACCTCTGTCGATAAGGCAGGTAACTCTTGACATCCTCCAGTACTCCCGGTTCCATGCATCCTGCTTCGTCAATACCGATCTGTCGATAAGGGAAGTTACTCATGATATCCTCCAGTACTCCGGTTGCATGCATCCTGCTTCGTCAATACCGCTCTGTCAATAAGGCAGGTAACACTTGACATCCTCCAGTACTCCCGGTTCCATGATCCTACTTGGTCAATACCGCTCTGTCAATAAGGCAGGTAACTCTTGACATCCTCCAGTACTTCCGGTTCCATGCATCCTACTTCGTCAATACCGCTCTGTCGATAAGGCAGGTAACTCTTGACATCCTCCAGTACTCCCGGTTCCATGATCCTACTTGGTCAATACCGCTCTGTCGATAAGGCAGGTAACTCTTGACATCCTCCAGTACTCCCGGTTCCATGCATCCTGCTTCGTCAATACCGCTCTGTCGATAAGGCAGGTAACTCTTGACATCCTCCAGTACTCCCGGTTCCATGATCCTACTTGGTCAATACCTCTGTTGATAAGGCAGGTAACTCTTGACATCCTCCAGTACTCCCGGTTCCATGATCCTACTTCGTCAATACCGCTCTGTCGATAAGGCAGGTAACTCTTGACATCCTCCAGTACTTCCGGTTCCATGCATCCTGCTTCGTCAATACCGCTCTGTCGATAAGGGAAGTTACTCATGATATACTCCAGTACTCCGGTTGCATGCATCCTGCTTCGTCAATACCGCTCTGTCAATAAGGCAGGTAACACTTGACATCCTCCAGTACTCCCGGTTCCATGATCCTACTTCGTCAATACCGCTCTGTCGATAAGGCAGGTAACTCTTGACATCCTCCAGTACTTCCGGTTCCATGCATCCTACTTCGTCAATACCGCTCTGTCAATAAGGCAGGTAACACTTGACATCCTCCAGTACTCCCGGTTCCATGATCCTACTTCGTCAATACCGCTCTGTCGATAAGGCAGGTAACTCTTGACATCAAGTAACTTAAATCCTTGATAAACCGTACCAGATCAACACTATCGAAGAAACCCTAGAAAGAATTTTCGGACTCACTCATTAGTAATGCTTGGTATGTAAAAGAATAATAAAATATTAATAAGTGCTGTGCTTTTACTTCAGAAAAATGTTTTTACGGTAAATGGTCTGACTTCGGAGAATGTGTTAATGGAAGAATGATTAAAACCAGGAAATTACTCGCCGGTGGCGGTAGATGCAAAAGAAAGACCAAAAAAATTAAACGATGCAAGAAGAATATAACCGCAGCTTAAATGTACTCCCGGTTCCATGATCCTACTTGGTCAATACCTCTATTGATAAGGCAGGTAACTCTTGACATCCTCCAGTACTCCAGGTTCCATGATCCTACTTGGTCAATACCTCTGTTGATAAAGCAGGTAACTCTTGACATCCTCCAGTACTCTCGGTTCCATGCATCCTGCTTCGTCAATACCGATCTGTCGATAAGGCAGGTAACTCTTGACATCCTCCAATACTCCCGGTTCCATGCATCCTGCTTCGTCAATACTGCTCTGTTGATAAGGGAAGTTACTCATGATATACTCCAGTACTCCGGTTGCATGCATCCTGCTTCATCATTAGCACTCTGACGATAAGCCAGGTCATCCATGACATACTCCAGTACTCACGTGTTTTCTGCATCCCGCTCTTCATTATCAGTGTTCTGTCGGCAGGTTTTACCGATGGTATACAGTAATCCAGTACTCAAGATTATCTACATTCCGTTTGTCATTTGTTTCTGTTGGCAAGTCTCAAATAACATCTCCCATTATTCCGGGTTTTCTGTATCCCTTCGAAATTAGTTTCCCCACATCACACTTCAAACCATGCATATATATTATTCAACTGAAGCAAAATACTAACTGACTGATGGACCTATCGACGGTGACTGATTAAATGATTTTTATTGTTGTCTGAATACATTTTATTCTTTTCTAAGATTTACATTGCATGTTCAATAAAGTAACTTAAATCCTTGATAAACCGTACCAGATCAACACTATCGAAGAAACCCTAGAAAGAATTTTCGGACTCACTCATTAGTAATGCTTGGTATGTAAAAGAATAATAAAATATTAATAAGTGCTGTGCTTTTACTTCAGAAAAATGTTTTTACGGTAAATGGTCTGACTTCGGAGAATGTGTTAATGGAAGAATGATTAAAACCAGGAAATTACTCGCCGGTGGCGGTAGATGCAAAAGAAAGACCAAAAAAATTAAACGATGCAAGAAGAATATAACCGCAGCTTAAATGCACACATCTGAGGTGAAACAAAATGGCTGATGTATCATTTACTTCCTCCATATATTAAAGACATTAACGAATTTTTCGGCATAAATGCGAATTTGTATTAAAAAAAAAATTTTTTTTATGGAATCCCCCTACTAAGTTTGGTGACCATATTTGGGCATAAAGGTTTTTATCAGTAGCTTAGGGTGCTTTTTGCAAACTATATAAATGTGTTGGTAGCATATGCTTGTTGAGAATTTGTTTATATATTGAAAAAAAAACCTCAAGATGGCATAAGCATACGGTGAAGAGCGGAATAGTTACGGAAAGGGGAATTATATTAGACAGCTTTCGGTTTGCGACGACATGAAATTTGGAAGGTACTGACATGCCAAGGCCACTGCATATGGCAGATCTATGTGCGTTGCGTTGTCACCCTATATCTAGGACGGTCGTCAGATTTCACGTCCAGGCTACAACGCAGACCCAATAGGCCTAATGAAGGAAGTGAGTTTTAATACCGTCTAATGTCACAGACTCTTTTCCATTGTAAAAAAAATAATAAAACAGAGATTCTTTTCTAAGATTTACATTGCATGTTCAACATAGTAACTTAAATCGTTGATAAACCGTACCAGATCAACACTATCGAAGAAACCCTAGAAAGAATTTTCAGACTCACTCATTAGTAATGCTTGGTATGTAAAAGAATAATAAAATATACAAGGTATATTTACTTGGCGGTTTACACCACTTCTGATTATTAATAATTATAAAAACTATCTCGTTTGAGATCCTGCCTAGCTAATTTACCTACAATGAGAATTTTATCAAATTGATCCCTATTTACATGCGTACTGGAGGACTAGTGCTGTCACAACGTGCGGTGTTGGGTGTGAGAAGAGTTGCATTCTAATCGATTTTGAACTCGCACGTAGTCCCAATGGCTAAGTGGTATAGGCATCTGCATATCAAGCAGAAGGTCTCGGGTTCGAGTCCCGGTTGGGGCGACTTTTTCACACTCAGCAGATTTTCTCATTGTTTACGTTTCTATATATAAAATATGCAAGGTATATTTTATTTTTTTATTTTTGTGTGGTTGCCAGACGCGATGACAGTCTTCTATGTGTCGGCCGATAGTTTTTTTTGTGTGATTTAACAGGGAAATCACTAAAAAAAACGTCGCCCGACGATTAGAATACTATCATTGCGTCTGGAAACCACACACAGGGAGCGATGATTTAGTCGTGCGACCATCATACGATCGCAGCACGACGAAGTGAGTGGCCGGCTTAAGATACAAATGATTGATATCAGCTGTCTCCAAAAACGAAGACCGAAGACCGAAGATCCAAAAACGAAGACCCTATTTTTTCACTTTTAATCTGATGATTATGTATAAAGTTATCAAAAGATCGGTATTACGAGATGTTGTGATTCTTGGTTAAGAATTACGCAAGGGTTTTCATTTTGGAGAATTCTATTATGAGTGTCTCCAAAACGAAAACCTTAAACCCTAAATCAGTTGATGTGTGAGTCTACCACAACAGTGATTACGAGTTTATTGATAAATTTCGTATTACAGTAATGTATTTTGACAAATTTTCAGCTTTACTTACAATACTCGCTCCTATAATTATGCCTAGCCTCCAGGCCTACTCTTTATCGACTGGGAAATTTCTGCCCAGTCGCTAAACAACAACAGAAAAGTATGGGGCGTTTAGCTGAAGTTTTGGATGTTGAACATACTCCATTAATCATCCAGATATTGTCTAAAGAAAATGGCAACTTATCGAAACACAGCCAGGCGCATCGCTCTACTAGGCGACGCCCAGTGTTTGTAAATGTTTTCTTGTGTCATTCATTATATAAAAGTGTGGGATGATGATATATTTGGAAAAACCAACTTTTTATAGTTATAGTGACTTTAGTCGCTTTGGTTTTTTCCAGACCTTTTTTTATTAGTTCCTATGCATTGCATGCATAGGGACTATTGCAGTCACTTGGTATGTGTGTATGTATGTATGTGGTAGATGTTTCCCGACATTTTGTTTTGTCAAAAACGATATACATCCGACCGCCGTGTCGTCGTTCATTAGCCCGTATAATAGAGAATTAAAGCATTAACGCTTCCGGTCGTCGGCTA
>JAOTQE010126965.1:0-12323 GCA_025631205.1 Nesometra sesokonis
TGTAGGCAGGTCGTTAATAAAAATATTAAAAAGTAGTGGGCCAAGATTGGAACCTTGTGGGATGCCCGATGTTAATTGAAGAGATTGCGACAGTGTACTATTAAAAGAAACTTGTTGCGTTCTGTTTGTGAGAAATGAAGTGAACCATAAGAGTGATGTGTTAGTAATGCCATAAAAGGGAAGTTTATGAAGGAGGATGTGATGGTCGACCATATCAAAGGCCTTTTTTAGGTCTATAAATGCAACTCCATGCAACCAAAAATGGTTCAGTATTTACTGAGTTTGCAGAATAGCAATGTAATTATATGCTGTTATGTTGCCTTTTCAACGCTACACAACTTAGGCCTGACCATGAGCATACCCTGTAATCAGTATGTGTAAACAATTCTCTCTTCACAGAGGAACTAAATATTTTGGGGCTAGCCCCAAACTTTTTTCCACTCAGCCTTTATAAATCAAATCAAATCATCTTTATTGCAGCCACATTGTCTGTCGATTGGATGTTACATATGTGACATAAATTATACATTTACATAAACATCATATTCAATAACAGAAAGTAGAGTGACCAGTGATGAACAAACTACCTATAGTTATATGCCGCCCCATAATTGAGTATGATTTTTTTTTGGATCTCTCTGTTTTAATTCTAGGTAATGAATAAGATAATGTGTTTCTTAGTTGATACTGGTGAGTTGGAGCAGGCGTAAATAGATTGTTAAATCGGTGGTCACTCTTCTTGATTTTTAGATAATATCGCTTGCAATAATCAAGAAGGCGATCTGAGAAGCGAGGTAGATTTAACGTATTTAAAGCTTGGTCATAATATATCCCAGGAATGATAGTTCCTACTGCTCTGCGTTGGATTCTTTCAATATTAGCGGGGTTTCGCAACCTTACGAAATACGAATACGAAAACGGATACGTCATACATTCTTGTAACATTTGAATAGAACACCTTGAAAATCTGTCACAGTTGGTCAGTATTTTACGACGATCATCAACAATTCATAGGTAGACAATTTGATATATTTTTGAACACATTTTGGAACTTTAAAAAATAGGAGTGTGACGTATCCGTTTTCGTTTTCGTATTTCGTAAATTTGCGAAACCTCACTACTAATCTGTTGTTCTTGTATATCAGTTTCATATGATCATATCATGCTACTTGTTGAGAATACTCTTCTAATTCGTTAATTTCTTGTTTCAGACTGAATGGATTGTTTTGTATCATAATTGCAATGTTGGTATCCAAAAACCTTTAAAAAAGTTTTAATGAATTTTAAAATCAAATTAATTATTAAATTTTAATTATGGAGTTGTCTGGCGGTGTGGTTAAAAATACAAAAAATAAGCGAAAACGGGATGAAACGATTGACTGCAAATCAAATGTGTCTGGTGGTTTTACAAAAAAGAAGAAAATCAAACAAGAAAATAAAAAAGATGATAGTGTTGTGATTTCTGATGTTGGAGGATTTCTCTCTGGAATTAAAATGTTTATTTTGAAAGCTGGGAGTGGTTTGGGTAAAGCAAGGTATGATATATTTACCAAGCAAGTACTTAAGAATGGTGGAAACATTACGTCGGAAATCACAACACAGACAGACTATGTTATAGTTGCCGAGGAAATGACAGCAGAGAAACTGTTTCGAATATTAGATCTCGATACGCTTTCAGAAGACATTAAAATTGTAAAAGCTAATTGGCTAAGCGAGTCACTTGCTGAACAAAACTTAATTGATACTGATGAATTTGAAATAAATTTGAATGCCTATATCTCTAATATTGACAAGAATAAAGGATTGGACTCGGTAGTAAAAGATAAAGCGAATTACGGAGGGAAGGTAGATGATGGGGGATTAAATGTTGCCCCTGCTTCTGGATTAAAATGGTCTAGTCCAACGAAGGATGCTCCAAAAGACAATGTAGATAGTGATGACAGTAGCTATGTACCAAGTGATGACGACAATGATGTTGAATTTGATGAAAATGAAGAAAAATCGGGAAAGCACGATGGAATTTCTGTTGCTGCAAGTTCCTCTTCAGATAATTTTCCAGCAAAAACGTCAAATATGTTACCAGTAAGTATTTATGATTTATCTTTAAGAACTTTAATAAACGAAATGCGAATTAAAAAAAACATGGTCATATTTACAGTGGAACCCCGATTTTACATACCTGAGTTTTATGAACCTTTACATACTCCTACATTTAACTAAAAATGGAAAGCTTTAAACAAATTTTAACTGGACATGGAGTTTAAAATGTGTTAAAATTAACCAATATTTGAAGATTTTCGTATACTTAAAATCCTCTTGAAAATATATTTTGGAAATAACTTGCTTATAAGAAATAGGCTTATATAGGTTATGACCGTGTGGGAAATTGTTATTTTAGAAATAGTTACTCATAAATTTCATAGTATCCCTTAACCAATATTTGAAGATTATCGTATACTTACAAACCTCTAGACCTAAACAATGGACAGTATTAAATAAACGAGGATATATGTAATGAACAAACTTATGAATGCAAAGTTCATAACATAATAAGTTTTACAAACCCCCGGAATTACATACACTTCTGGTGTATTACAGAGAATGTAAAATCCAGATTATACTGTACATGGTAAATTTGTTTTGCATACATGACTTCATTCTTTAACTTGTGTACCGTAGCTTGTCACCGTCATCAAACATGGTGATTAGAAATATTATGAAATTATATCAATAACATATGGTACGGGATTTTAAAATGACCTTAATGATCAATATTATGATGATGATGATGATGATGATAAAATTATGATAATAACGTCGTTAATAACAGTGATATTGGTGGGAAAATGTTATCAGTTTTTATCATCAACATGATCAGTTATATAGAGTTATATTTCAACAGAAGGGCGATTGGGCTTGTGCGAAACCGTCTACTGCTTTATCAGAGAATCTCAACAAACACATCACAGATAAACTGCAGGTAATATTTTGTTATAAACGTAGCTTAAATACAATCTATAACCAACCAGAGTTCCTACATAGTTTGTATATATTTTCCATGCATGTTAATGCTTTTTTATGGATTGTATGGTAGTTCAACTTCATTTTACTCGCAATTTAGTTTATATCAGTAAAGTAGTGCAGGCGCAGATCCAAGTGGGAGCCGACCCAGCCCAGCCCCCACTTCCGTTGAATTGGGCGAATGTTATTTTTACTTAAAAGACTCAATGTTTGCAATAAAGTATCTGTGAAAATAGCCTTTCAGATACCCAGAAAACGCATTTGTCTGAAAATTGGCATGCTCTGCTGGATCCGCCCCTGTAGTGCATTGACAACAAAGATTTGATGAAATAAAAAGAGTGATATAATAATGATAAACGTGACAAAATTAATTGTCAGAATGGTCATATCATTTGATTTTCAAGACAACAGCATTGCACATTACCAATAAAAATTGCCTAGTAATAAAGACTGCACACAAAAAAATAAATAAAATAATTGCGGTCGTCATGTTATGTATCACAGTTGAACTTATTTATGTTGCTTCATTTACAAGGTACTACAAAATGCTTATGAAAATACAAAGGACCAGTGGAGAGCGTTTGGGTACAAGAAAGCAATCAACGCTCTCAGAAAGCACCCTAGTAAAGTAACAACCTGGGAGGTTAGTTCAGACGATTTTTGGTCTTTATCGACTTCAACATCATCATAGTCTTCATCGTCCTCCTCCTCATCGTCATCATCGTCGTCGCCATCATCATCATCATCATAATCATCATCATCCTTATCGTCTTCTGTAGGCTTTAAAAAATAATTTTGAAAATACAAACGGTTTGAAAATTTGGGCTGTTGATTTTTTTTTCAGTCGGCTCATTCTATTCTATTCTCTGTTATTTAACATTTTATGTATTTTTTTTCAATTTTCCTGATAATTGTTTGTTGGCCTGTTACTTACAATATTTGGGATAATTCTACGCATTAAGCCAAAAGCCGAGAGATGTGAAAGTTAAAGACATCGCCAACCGTAATTTTGCCTTATGGAAATCAGTTATATAATGCAATTATCATCGTTAGCGTCAGTCATTGCTATTCTCATCTTCTTTGTCACGTAATCGTCATCGTCTTCATCATCGCCACCACCACCAGCACCATCATCACCACCAGCGTTACCACCACCATCTCAACCACACACAACATTACCATCACGCCATCACCATCAAAATCACCATCAAAATCACCATCACTACCATCACCACCATTAGCATTACCGCCACCGCCGCCGCCACTACTACCACCACCTCCACCACAGCTAACATTACTATCACGCCATCAGCACTATCACTATCATCACAATCACCACCATTACCACCACCACCTCCACAACAACCAACCTTCCCATCACGCTATCACCATCACGACCACCATTAGCATTATCACCACCGCCGCCACCACCACCACCACCACAAGCATGCACCACCACCACCACCACCTAAACCAACATCATTACAATCACGCCATCACCATCATCACTACCATAACCACAACCTCGGCCACCACCTCTGCTATCACCACCGCCACCACGTTTACAATTGGCATTAATTATCAAATTATATCATGCAGGAAGCTAGTCGTATCCCAGGCGTTGGATCCAAGCTCGCCGACAAAATAATGGAGATAGTTGAGAGTGGACATCTTCGAAAAATTGATCATGTTTGCAAAGGTGAAGAAATGGAAGCCTTAAATAAATTTAATAATATTTGGGGCGTAGGCCCCACAACGGCTCAAGGATGGGTGCAACAGGTAGTAGTTATTTAATTATTTTATTTTGTTCATTTCGGCAATATAGAGTTTTCTATTACGTCACAACAATTGGTGGCCCACTTTGTTGCTACTACTAGGAGTAATGAAAAATGTTGCCATGCGATCTTCGCTAGCCAAGGCAGAGAAGCGTTACTGAATTTTATCTCTTGTATGGTGATATTTCATATTTGAAGTTACTTTGGTAGTTATATATAAATGTGATAACTAATATCTTGTAAGCTTCTATGTTTTATTACATTCTTATGGTAAATCATTACGTTTTAAAGTGTCTTATTGGAAAATGGCTATTCTATAACATACGAATACAAAATCATTCAGGCATAAAAAGACCGTCATTTTGAAGTGAAAGGGCGCCGCTTGCCATCGTTGGGACGTATGCAGTATTGCTCTCTATAATCTGAGTGGAGGCAAAGGCCTTAAAACTGTAATCGATAAGGCCTAAGGCGTACCTCTCCAACACAAAAATGCACAGATTTTGTGTGAATAATTATCAGCTAATACAGTTGTATTATATTTACAAGAAATCTCTCTGGCATTTAAGCTATTGGTGAAAGATAATTTTAAAACGTCAAATGGGAAAATGAGAGTTGGTTTAATTTTATTTTGCTTGTAAAACTTCTATCGGGGTATGAGCGCTCCCGTTTCACAGATTCCTGGATACGACCGTATGATTTTCATGATTTTAATCACATTTTACTGATGTACACTCCCTCAATTAAATCGCTATTTTATATTCAGGGGTATCGTACTTTGGAGGACATAATGAAAAACGTGACGCTGAATCGACAGCAAACCATAGGTATGAAGTACTACGATGAATTCCTCGATCGTATGCCAAGGGAAGAAGTTGAAGAAATACAAACAGTTGTAAGCATACAATTCATTAGTAACATTACCAAGTGGTACAAACCGTTATATCCGAGGGGCGGACCCATACCGATGTTGTTTCTAAGGGACACTAATACCATAAACATAAAAGTGTGAAGCCTTCTTAGGCCAATTTTCAAACAAGAAGTTTTTCGTGAGTATCCGAGAGGCAATTTTCACAGATAATTTATTGCAAACATTGAGTTTTTTTCAAGTTCAAATAACATTCGGCCAAGTCAAAAGAGGCCTGGGTGGGGTCCCCCCAACATAAAAGTGCGAAGCAAGTTGAAGGTCCATCGTGTAAAAAAAATAAGTGAATAAAAATTTATAAAAATGAAATATAGGATTATAAAATTAAGATTAAAGAATATCCTAAAGCATGAATTTAAATCGCTTACGCACTTAACTCGGGGCTGCCGTCAGATTCATCCCATTGAAAAAGTGATTCAAATTAAATACAAACCAACCAATCTTACATTTAATGTAGGATTTGCACAACTATATTATGATTAATTAAATTTTATATTCGTGCTATTTCTTTCAAGATAACCGAAACAGCACATGAAATTAACCCAGATTTTGTCCTAACAACATGTGGATCATTTCGCAGAGGTAAACCAACTTGTGGAGATATAGATATACTAGTATCCCATCCAGACGGCAAATCACATAAAGGAGTTCTAGGAAAACTGCTGGATGCCCTAAGGCTAAAACGTAAGTAATTTTAAAACGTTATTGTGTTTGAATAGTTCGAAACTTTTTATATTATTACTGCACATCGCTGAGTCTTCCATTTCTCATCGACGACTTCTTTCGAATACTTTTTTACACAATCGCTAATTGTAAATTACTAAGGAATCTTCTACACACTAAAGAAATGAATTATCATCGTTTTATCGAGACGTATGGTTTTATCTGAGACTATTATAGAGAGTCTCGTGTTTTATCTTTATCTCATGCCATAATTTTTACAAAAAAAATAAGATTGTTTTGTGTTTGCAATATGGAGGTTGCCCTACTTTACGAATAACAGAAACGGATGCGTTACTCCTTCGTTTGTGTAGTCTGATAATTTTGTATTAAAAATATAGGCATATCTAACTTTCTACTCATGAATAGTTGATGATTGTCAATTCTAGTTAATGTGACAGATTAACGGTCTCGAACTCAACATTTAAAATAATTAATTACGTAACGTCGCAGTTCATTGCGAAACCTCCCTATAATTTGATTGTGTCTGAATAATTTTAACTTTTATTATTCCAAGTTAAAGTTATCCACTGCTTGCAGGGGCGGATTTAAGGGGGCCGGTCCGGCTCGCCCCTCCCCCTTCTCGGAAAATAAAATATATCAATATTATTACCTTGTCCATAAAACTAAAATATTCAGAAAGAATTGATCCTTTACACGCCTCTGAGGCCATTTCCGGATATCTAAAGACCAATATTCCCCAGGAGAGCATGTCCCCAGACCCCTCTAAAATGTTAACCCTCTGCCGCGCCCCCACCTTCCGACCCCCTTTTCCAAAAGTCTGCATCATCCTCCCCTGGCTTAGACTGCTTTTCAATGTCTTTTCACTGTCGGTTAATTGTAAATGTACTAAGTAATCGTTTACTATAATAACGAAAGATTTAATATCATTAGGCTTACCATAATTAACTTAACCGTTTCTGAATTGAAACGACACGCTATCGCCACGACGGTTCATGTTTATGATGCAGCAATTTTACTAAACCCGAAATAAGTAGATTTCAAAACTTTACGAAATAGGCCTACGTGACGATAACGGAAACAGTTACGCCACACATGCGTTTGTGCATAAGTTGATTAATTAAAAAATATATTCAGTTTTCTAGTAAATGATCGTCTTAAAATACTCATTTACTGTGAGTGATATTTAACAGTTCGTTATGTGAAGTTGCAAACCCCACTATTTTCGAATTGATCAACAAATTTACACCGCCCTCTCCAGTGTTAGTTTTCATATTGCAGAATAAACGTCAACAAGCCAACGGGATGTCTAGAGCATTAATCTTGACTTAAGTCACTTCTTATTCTAATTCAAAAAATTATCATTTATAGTGCTGTAGTATTAGTATTATCACAAATTAATAAATCGAATAAAATCTGAAGTAGGATTTATTTTAATCCAAAGTGATGTTTAACGTAGAATTTCAAGGTCGAAGACACATTTGAGAATAACAATAATAATTCAATTTTCTTATGATAATCAGTCCTGATTAAGTATACGTACTTAGATTCAATTTTCAACCTTTGTACTCAAATCAAATCTTAAATAATTGATGATCACTGCTCGTCATTTTAATTAAATAATACGAAAACAATCTGGAAGATGACGTATGCAAGTTTGTATTATTAAATTGAAATGATATCGCTGATAAGGTTTGTGAATTGATAGCTGCTCACGGGTTCGTGTAGATTGTGGCTGCTCTCGTTAAGTTGATCAATGCTATCTGTTCTGATTTGATCAATGATGTTTACAATAAAGTTAAGATCGATGCTTAGTGGACCTCAGTGCCCATCTCTCATTAGCGATTTAACCAGACATTTTATGTCATATTATACAGTTGAACCTTCCTCGAATTGTAAGCGGACACAACCATACGGGACATTCATACACACATTCTTTATATAGTGCTTTGGTACCTCTCGTAAGCTGCCACCTCCTCGTGTTAGTGGCCGCGGACACTTTTTGACTTAAAAAATAATTATTTTTATGTTAATTTACGTCCAATAAACGACCATCATGAAAATGTAGTGATTGTAAAACGAATACCTGTACAGAATCCTTATTAATGGCTGAAAATCATATTACTGAACCAACTCATGTAAAAAATGATAACTAATATTTAATAAAATATAGAATGCGGTGTCTAGAAGTTTGAGAGGTCATTTGTGTTGAGAAGACCGTGAAATGTCGGACATAAACACGTATACCGTACTTTTACAACGTGCCCTCTATGAACTAAATTTTTCGTAAGACGCTTCTCTTGAATAAGCACATATCTCTACCAAACTTTTTGATTGATCGTGTCAGTTTTCTTTTCTCAATTTCATATTTGTTATTAGCTGTAGCTTGGTGGTTAACATGCCTGCCTTCCAATGTCGGGGTCGTGCCTTCAAACCTGGTTGCATGCTTCTTTTCCCATGACCTAACAACGGTGCCTCCCTCATAATGAGACTTGGTTTAGAAAGCATTCTCATCCTCCAAGTGGCGTGAAAACTGATGTGACACAAATAAGAAATATAAAATAGGCCAATTCGCGTGTGTACGGTATTTTATTTGCTATGATAATACAATTTTTAATGTAATTGTGTATGCCCATAATAAAACAGAAAGTAGGCTATACGTTTGACGGGAGTTAATCGCTTACATTATACACACTATCTATCATGCATTGCGCCCGCTGGGTTACTAAGCGGCTATCGTCATGAACTCGGTATTCCTACCTTGACAAACGTGCGTACTTGACGTCTAACACTGTTGATGAATATTATCGTTTCACAGTTCTTGATTTTTTAGATTTATCGGACATTCAACTCGATGTTTATTTCATTATTATTCGTTTTCATGAAAAACGAATTAATCAACACTCTGATAATCAGTGATGCACACCATTAACGAAGCAAAAGAAGTAGATAAACTGGGTGAAACATTTTATGTTTGTACTTATGCAAAACACAAATTGGTTATAATCCTCTGTAGACATCAATAATCATATTGATGGTTATAGCACAGATTGAGTAGTGTTGTAGGTTGATCGTTAACCAGACGCCCCAAGTTGTAACAGAATAACTGGTACTCGTGGGCGCCTTACCAGTGCTTGTAATATTAACCCTTCCAAAAATATATGTACAAATACCCTTATTTATTATCTCGACACCTTGTCTGTTATGAAATGATAGTTTCTAACATTTATTGCTGCTAAAATTTGATATTACTATTGTCCAAAACATTACTGCATATTTCTTACTTTCAATCAATATTTTCAAGTAATTACGGTAGCCAATTATGATATGATTGTAAACCTTTTACAAAACCTGAAAAATTTCATGGAGAAAACTAAATCCCGGGAGAAAATTTTATAATTCCGGGAGCCCAGGAGATGATCCAAAATTCCTGGAGACTTCAGGACAATCCTGGAGACTTGGGAACTCTGTTAACATTGCCTTGCTGTCGCCAGTGTTCGAACCCGCCCTTTCCGACCTGAGAGAGAGAGCCACCCCTTAAGCATCATAAACTGGGACAATATTTTCCAATCAAGTGACATTATCTGTACTGTATTAATGTTTTGCCGTTATTATTAACATGCGAGCACTCTCCGATAAGTCACCATAAATTAAATAAAGTATTCTAGTCTGAATTTATTTTCAATATGGTGTACGCGCAAAGAGGGCTCTTTCAAAACAATGTGCTATTAAATGACGTAATCAGTTTACGTGAATAATGTCTATGAAGTCTCGGCAGGCCGACTTACCGGTACGGTAACCATCTCACATAATTTACCGCTCCTTATAACACGACCTTTCAAGTAAGATTATATACGGTAATTTACACTCCTATACTCGGAAATCGTACTTGCCTGGTTAATTTCATTCATTCATAGACTGATCCCGGGATTTGGAAAAAGCATAGTAAGGGGCTGTGTCGTACGTAGTCTGGGGTGGAGTCTACACACCTTAGTATCCACCGTGATTGAGGTTGAGGTGAGAACATTTAGTATGTGGAACTTGATTCTTGGAGTTTGCACATTTTTACATTAA
Source organism: Nesometra sesokonis (assembly GCA_025631205.1). Classification (NCBI taxonomy): domain Eukaryota; kingdom Metazoa; phylum Echinodermata; class Crinoidea; order Comatulida; family Antedonidae; genus Nesometra; species Nesometra sesokonis. Next base: position 10,474 of record JAOTQE010126965.1, read on the forward strand.
AATTGCTTCTACAAATGTCACATTTTTAATTCTATTGAAGAGTGACAATGTCACCTGTTAGAAAACACCTTAGAAATAGGACACATCTAGATGGATGATGGGAACAGAACAGTTTTTCATAAAAAAATATTCAATCACTGTGAATTTATACAGACCACTGATGATTGATTGTCTTCACGGATTCTATTTAACAATATTTTCCTTGGCTTTACTTCTCGAACGTAGATTCAAGAAGACGTCTGTTGTGACTGATAAATCCGATGCGTGAAAGGCAATTCCGGCCACAACGGCTGCAGTGGAAGTTTGATGTGGGATTGTGTTTCGGTGTTTGGATTTTTCCTCTTTTTTCTTTTATGCTCAATGGCTAACCTGCGTGTCTTTTCGAAGGAGTTGACAGCTTGGTGAATAGGTTGACGCCATAGGTCACAATGTTTAAGCCTAGAGTTGACCATTGTTTGTGGTCTATTGACCAGCAATTAGGTTTTTCTTCAAATCATCCTTGTTACTTAATCTTTTCTTTGGGGCTCCTATACTTCGATGACCAGAGGAGCGTTCTCCATATAATGACATTTATGGTAATCGATGATTTTCCATTCTGGAGATGTGTCCTGCCCATCGTAGCTGTTTTTTCATCAGCATTGCCTCAATACTGGTCATATCAGCCTTCATGATAACTTCAGTGTTTGGAATGAAGTCACTCCGGTGGATGGTGCGAAGACAACGCTGGTGGAAGCGCTCAACGAGTCGTAGATGATGATGGCTCAGAGATGGCTCTCTGGGAGGTGGTGTTCTACGATGGCAGGTGCTAATGTATTTAAGAAAATTCTTGCCAGGATTTTTCCAGCAATGGAAAGCAGAGTTATTCCACGGTAGTTAGAACAATCGGACCTTTCTCCCTTCTTTATGAAAACAATATTTTAAAACAAATAAAAATCACGACTAAATATTGGTACGACGGCCGCCGTACACTTAGTCGTTCCTCACGTGCGATAGAATGCATAAGATTTGTTTTGAGACCTCCTTTTACTGTATTTTCATATGTTGATTTGTTTAAATTCTTATAATTTTGTTTTAAGGGCGCATTATCAGAAATTTAATTCTTAACTATGGTACTACTGTAGTTTTTTGACATTTTTATATTTTAATCATCGTTGTAAGTTTGGTCATCGTCGTCTGGTAATGTATTTATTATCTAAGCAGAGATGGCGGAACATTTTTGGAGGAGGACGAGGTTATTTTTTTTCAGCTACCCCACCCGGGGGACACATTCAGGTATCGGGAAAGAGGGGTACTCAACCCGATAGGAACCATCCAACGCAAGAGAACAAGTTGAGGCCCGCTCGCACCTCGGTGGCGGTGAAACAAGTTTTCTCGGAGGAATGTCTAGTCTAGAGTTGTCTATAAGGAGTATAAATCGTAGGCCCAGTGTACACAAACGGGTCATGTGCACTATAAGTAACCCAGTACATCATTCGATACGAGTAGGGTTACCCCCGTGTACGACCCCTTTCGTGGACAGAAGGATGTGCGCTAATGTAGTAGCTGCAAATAGCATGATGTGACGTGACTCTTATTGGAGAAGCAAACCATTGAATGTGCAACATCTAGTCTGCTCTGCGCCTTTGATGATTATTTTCAAATTGACGTTTAATGATGATGATGAGGTGGTTGTTGATGATGATGATGATGATGATGATGATGGGGTGGTTGGTGATGAAAATGAAACATAAACATGGTGACAATAACATGTAAGATTATGTAAAATAGTCTAAGTAGTAGGGTGCCTTAGCCACTTAATCGTTACATGGCGGACAAAAGTGCCAAATTTGTCATGGAGCTGCGGATGGACC
>JAOTQE010126976.1:0-12323 GCA_025631205.1 Nesometra sesokonis
TCTTCTTTACCTCTTGGCTAAGTCGAAGCTCAAGGGCCGCCAGTCGTTGTTGGAGCTGTTCTACTTCCGACATGCTTACAAACTTTAACAAAGTGTACTTACAGTAATCCCACCAACCAGGGGTTCATCGGTCTCTTTGATGTTGCTGGGTTTTGTAAATCCTGCCGGCTACGCCATTTAGTGTGACACGAGGAAACAGACATACAACTTTCTGCGTTCCAGGTTTCGTTTTATTTACAAAGCATCATCTATGTACCGAACAGAACCGAATGGAACTGAACCGAACCGATCCGAACCAAACAGAACCAAACCCCCAGTTGGGATTCTTCTTTACTTTAAGCAAAATAAAATAATGATATCTGTCTTCTTTTACATGAACTGATTTAGTTACTCAAACAAAGGAAAGTCTAAAATGATGGTAACATCATCTACCCTGTTATCAATCTTGGGGAGTCAAGGAAATAATTATGCGGGCCAATCCATTATATATGGAAAATTTTGTGATTTTTGTGTACAACAAAATTTTGGTCATAAAATTAAGATATTTTCCATCTTAATTTATCTCTCGCAAGCGGACATCCTGGAAAAGTTTGTGATTTTTCTGTACAACGAATGCACATTTCTGTGTACAAAATCATCCTGATACTGTAATGGCTGAAAATCATATTACTGAGCAAATCTTACAAATGATAAACAATATTTAATAAAATATACATTACGTTGTCCAGCAATTTGAGAGGCTATTGATTTGAGAAGGTCGTGAAATGTGTGACAAGGACATACATAATTTTACAACTTTGGCCCTCTATCTGCAGAAATTCTTGTAAGTGGACACCTCCCATAAGAGGAAACTTTCCTGAGACCCGACGATGTCCGCTTATGAGAGGTTAACTGCATCTATAATTAGCAATCTTTCTTTACAGTAATTACAGTATAAATTTCTCTTTTATAGATTTCTTCCACAAGATGTTTTGTACACTTTTATTTATCGATTACTTATTAACATTAAAGATCGTTAAGTGAATAAATTTATTACTGTGTTATTATGGTACAAGGTCTTACCTGACGCAGATGTAACCTTGCAGTATGAGAACAAAGGAACACTCACTGGGCGGTAATTATGAGGTCATATTTTGAGTAATAAATACGTAATTAATAACTAATTCAAAATTTTAATTAAATTAAAATTAAATTTTTAATAATTTACTGTGCGCCTTTCTTCAAAAAACAAAACCTCTCTAGACAAAAGAAAATTGAAGATTGGTCAATAAGTTGTTTGGAAGTGTTGACAGTACAGCCAATTATTTAATTCAAAATTTAACTTGCAAATACTTTGTTTATAATAATTCCTTAATTATTTACACCTTATTTAAAGGAGTAACCTATCCAGTTCCTGATGGAACTTATTATTGAGGCTTTGATAAAACATACAAATAAACCAACATGTAAAATATTTAAAATTAACTTTAATTAGTTCATGTGAATTATAGGATAACAAAGATAAATTAAAATGGTAAAACTTCCAAAAAATGTTAATGTTCCCATGAAAAACAGCACATTTTTAAAATATTTTCAACTTAAATTACTTTTTAAAGTCATGGAGAAAAAATGGAGTGTATACTACATAAACTTGCTAACCTGATATTTGTTTATTTTGAATTGTAACATAATTGGCTATAAATTTAAATTTATATACTGTATTACATGAAAAAAATACTCCCTGAAAGCCATACTCAATGAAATGGGTCATTAAAATAGAATGTCGGGATACATTTTTAAAGAAATGTCTAACTACATGGTATTTTTATATAACTTTGAAATAAAAGTATGTAAAACTAAAAATGTTTTTATTGTTTTTGAGATTACAGAACAATGAGATTATAAAATACAAATGATTAGAATAAACATCGTCCCATATTTCTTTTTCATATTTCTGCAGACTTTGTTGTATTTCAGCAGTACCTACTGACCTATAAGTAGGAGTGGTCATAGAACCTAAGCAGTTAAGTCCACTGCCATAAGTCTAGCCAAGCGTACCACGAGTTCAAGCCTGGATTGAATAGGACCTGGAAAATTCGTAACAATGTCTCAGTTTCCATAAATGGGACATTCATCAACTTTGGCTTGTCCAGGGTAAAATTATTAATTATTATTGATGCCTTTAAGGGCGATACCTAAAAATATTGTTTGAGCTGTGGCAAAATATTGAACGAGTCGTAGTGAGTTCAATATGGCCTCCAGGGGTTCAATACATGCTGGTGTCATTTTCAATATAATACCTGCATGCAACAGTTCTCTTGTGCTGAACTCGCAGTATCTTGTCCATTTTCCTTTTTCTCATTATGTGCTTAGAAATGGTGTCCACCTACCTACAACCAATCTAGGCACCTAGGACCTGGTGCAGTGTGGTCGATATTTTAAATAGCCATGAACCATACAGTAGCAGGGCTTGATTTAGTACTAGCCCGGCATACAATGTCTACTTGAAAACATGCCAGTCTAGCTAACCTGCCTCACCATGTTGTCTGGCTGCCTACAGTTGAACCTCCCATAAGCTGACACCCTCGGGTCCGGGAAAAGTGTCCGCTTACGGGAGGTGTCCGCTTACAAGAATTTCGGCCAATAGAGGTAAAATGATGTATACGCCCTTATGTCTCACATTTCACGTCCGTTTGTGGGAGGTAAATTAGCATACAAAAAATCTAAATTTTAAGACAAAAAGTGTCTGCGTCCGCTTAAGAGAGGTGTCCGCTTATGAGAGGTACCAAATACACTGATTGGATAGGAATAACAAACGCATCTTTGAATTAGTGTTCATTATGGAAGGTGTCCACTTAGAGGAGGTGTGGATAAGCAAAAAAAAAGAATTTAGTAAAAATATTAAGTTTACAGTATTTTTGGTAACAAATACCGTTATTCAACTCTACTTTTTATTCATTTGGAACTTAGTGGGATTTTTGAAAAAGAGCTCTTGTAAGCAGGGAGTTGTTCAGGGAGTGTCTAGAGGCATTTTGAGGTAAATAATAGGAATCAGACTTTAGGGCAGTTCAAGGTTTCTGAACAAACCTGGCTCTTCGGCAATAGGGAAAAATATACATTTCAGTAAATAAAAAATTTCATAATTGTAGGGCGGGATAGATATAAAAATATTTTTACAATTTTATTTTATTTTTTTAATTTTCGACAGTGGACGGTGTGCTTACAAGCCAAAAATAAAATTTTATTTTTATTTTAATTTGAATTTTCGGCGTCGGCGGGTTTGCGAAAAAAGGTATAAAAAAGTCTGGCCAATATAGTGTACATATCCAGCTCCAAAATCGGTGAACATGACTGTGATAACAGGGGCGGATCCAGGATCCGCCGAAAGAGAGGGCGCACTTTTAAATTCCGGGTGGGCGTGGTTCTTAGGTTTTTCCTGACGAGCAAAAAAAAAAACCAAAAGGGCCACTTCCCCTATTTTGGTGCTCTCGTGCCGTATTTTAGTCGTACTTTGGGTTTTTGTTGTAAATTTGGACCCGGCGCACCTAATATAAGGGGGGCACAACTACGTTTTGACGATAATAGGGGAGAGGCGCGCCGGTTGCGCCCCCCCCCCCCTTAAATCCGCCCCTGGATAAGACTAGCGAAGCACCCTTTGTAACGTCTGGACCAGCTACGCCTAGACCACAAACATGGCGAAAATTGAAAGATTCATACGCTGAAACATGAACGAATTCCTTTTGTCAGTTTGTTTATATGTACATTTGGAATATTATATGTGAAAAGGTCCTGGGATCCTCACTGTTTAGTAAGTAAAATAATTATTTTTTGACGTAGGCCTACGTAGCACATCGTGTCTTTACGCTGCCGCGAGTAAATCTCGCTTGTATTTTAAAGTTTGCCTTATTTTATTTACCTTGTGTCCTTAAAATCATTTATTAATATGTATTGTTGGGTATGCTTATTGTATTTACACATACAACTTAACTATTTAATTTTTAAAACATCGCACTTCTTTAGATATCGCGATATCAAGATGGCGGAAATTTAAATTTCGATTTGGTAATAATTTCCGAGGTCAACCGGTTTGCGTTCCTATTGATAGTTTGGAATCGCACAAAACAGTAGAACACATTTTAGAATAACTTGAAAGAATTGAAATGAGTGATTTAAAATTGTTCAATGAGATTCTACACTGAAAAATGACCGAAATTACAGTGGCTGCTGGCATTTTAGCACAGGATTTTTGCCCATTTTTAGTATTTGCTACAAAATTAGGAGTAATTATTTGTTACTAAATTTTAGTGAAATTATCATACACAGTACATTTCCTCAAAATAACCAAGTTATTTACAAAATCAATTGTTTCGTCATTTTCCAGGTGGCAATACATCTTTAAGAGTCAAAGTTAAAAAAAAAAAAAAACAGGAAAAACCTTTCTTACCTTTAACATTCGCACTTCCCTGAGTGCTATTTTCTTTATTAACGGATCATCCTCCGATTCAACAAATTTCTTGATAGCTACAATTTGTCTTGAGTCTTTCCGCTTGCATTTGAATACCACTCCATAAGATCCTTCACCTATTTTTCCCAATTTATCATATTTGTCCATGATTTTTATAATGTTATTATAGTTCGGCCTAATAGTAAAATTTATAGAGAAATTGAATTCACTATAATGCCTCTTAGTTGATCAATCTGCAAAATTAAAAATAGTTAAAAATTGAAACTAAATTTAATGTATTATCTGAGGAAAGTACATTACATCTTACTTATCTTTTTCTCCCTTTTTATACCATTAGACTAGAACCTGTTAATTATATTCCTTAAATTACAGGTGAGGGGTTGGAATGATGCACTGTTTCTTCCGCTGTAGTCAGTCTCTTGTTTTCTTTTGTTTTCCGCAAGCATAAGATCTTTATTTAAGATTAATTTTTTTCATGTAAACCTTGCGCATAAAACTCATTGGTTACTAAATAAACAGAATAACAGGGAATGATTTTTGTTACAATAAAAAATGTAATTTCAATTTAACTAGCCAGGGATTGATTTAAGGGGTTTAACAAGCAGTCAATGTGTGGAATCACAGTTATTGGGTGGGTTTATATCCAGGTCTGTGCAGACAATACAGTAATTTATTTTACACGTGCAACTCAATGCTGGATGGACTTACTGTACTACAGTACACCCAAGTTACTGATACTCTTAAGCTAAATTTCTATTGTAAATGAAGATTTAATAATTTAACAAAACATGTTTTGTGTCACAGTATACAGTACAGTACTTAACACCATTAATACCTTCTTACAGTAATGCAGTAACTGGATGGCACTTCTGTGTTTTAATACTTGCGGATTAAATATTGTACTCCACCATGTTTTAAACTCCTCGTTTTTTACCTTTCTTTTAAGGTTCTGATAAATCCTATTATTGATCATGAATGAAGGGTTTGTTAGTTATCAGGCCAAAAAGTAATTAAATCTATTTATAGCAGACTTGTGAAGAGGCCATGTACAGTAAAGCCATTACATACAATAATACTTCTGTTTACATACTGTTTAAAGCCTGTTTTCCTGTGAAATGGCATTTTGAATCGTTATAAATAAGTTAAAAAATTAACGATAAAATTCAAATCACGCTGGATTTTCCGCTATTTACTACGCTGTGCGCAACAAAATTTGTAAATCTTCGCGACGAATTAAAATTGCAATAAAACAAATTTAACGAACTTTTTAACTACAATTTTTATATATTAGTTAGATAATTCTATATTTTATGTTCTGAAGCAATTTACAACTCCCGAAAAGTTGATAAACAAAATGTGTGATTTATTTCTAGGCCCAAAACACGCAAATTCTTGCCGCGGGTAATGTTTCCTCGCGAACACCTAAATTTAACGATCCAAATCGCCAAAGTTGAACTCTGTTCAACTTTGACGATCCAAATCGTCAATCTTTTTTTAACGTCGAAAGTGACCCCTTTTCCTGTCGATCGTTGTAAAAATCGTCATTTTTCAAAATTAAAAATCGAAAACGCTGATTCAAATCGCCATTTTTTGGAATAACAATCGACAGGAAAACAGGCTTTACTAATGCCTCTTATATTATGATAGTAATGTAAGTATGAATAAGTAGGGAAATTTTATATCAACAACCAAGTAACCAGATAAAATTGTTTAAAACATCCTATCAACAAAGAGTACAATATTCTTCATTAATTGAAGCCTAGCTACCCTGTTGTCAATCGTCACCATTAGATACTGTATACTTTTTTCATCAGTACTTCTACGAATGGATGTCTTGTTGTGGAGCCGGAATGCTACAGTACAGCATTGTCCAGACCCAGTACTGTTCAGTGATCGTTCGGGAAATCCCCTATACGCTGGGTCAAGTTCAAGACTGAATTTGAAACGTGACAGGCAGGCGTTTGACCCACAATTTTTATAGAATTAATTTTAATCCCTGCATATTCTGGAATGCCGTTCAATTTTCTTCTTTTCTTTTCTTCCTTCTATGTATAGTTTTATCTTATTTTTAATTCTTTAAAGATATTAAGTACACTAATAGACCTAACTACTATCACTATAAATTTGTACGCACAAAGTTTAACTATAAAATCAATATTAATAATTAATATAATACATTAAACACTAAATCATTTTCAATCTATGTATCCACTAAAGTCGAGGTTTAGTCTTGTCTGGGGCCACTATACCACCATTACCGTAAATTGACTTTCTTCATCAGTACTTCTGAGAATGGACATCTTGCTGTGGATCCGGAATACCATTGTGCAGACCCAATACCATTCGTTGATCGTTTGGAAAATCCCATGCTACTAAAGTGTCATTTGATTAACAGTTTTATTAGGTGAGCAAATCACTTATTGTTATTGTCAGAATCATCTTCATCTTCTTTATTCTTCTTTTTTCTCCCTTTTTTAATGGCAAGTTTTGAAGAAATTACCAAGATATTAACATGAAAATTTCCATGATCATTTGCCCTGGAATGAACTCACCGATGAAGTTGTTTCAATGTGATGGGCCATGCTACTACACTTGTCCCAAGTTCATATTTTCTATTTTATGTGCTTAACCCTTTCACTGCGTGTCTCCAGTACTACCGGGATAATAAAATGTTGTTAAACAGCCTACCCCCGGTACTACCGGGGGTATGATAAATCGTTTAATTTTAACATACTTGGCTATTGTTAAACCGCCCTCTTTAGTTTCTATACCATCCATGACAAATTTCCAATTTTTAAAAAAAATGCATTTCCTCATAATAGCGCCCTCTATAATTTTTTATAAATAAATCATGTTTTTTCATGATTTTACTGAAAACCTTTATTTATGTCTACTTTGTTATAAAATGACGAAAATCGTTCAAACTTTTGATTTTAGTATTCATAGGATGTGTCTGCATTTGATCCAGTGTAAAAAAATGTATCCTATAAACATTTTTTGAAGAAAAAGTAGTTTTTTACAGGTTTTATGAAAAATTGACTAAAAATGGATACTATGACGTCATGTGACGTCATCATTATGCAAATTTCAATTTTTTCCCCTCCACAATAGGCCAACATATTGCCCACCCTAACACACAAAAATAATTTTGAAAAAAAAACCTTTAATTTTTTTTTGACATTTACTTAAAATTCACCTATTTTCCATACAAATATGTCCCGCACACAGGTGGGACTAACAGCCCGCAGTGAAAGGGAAAGGTTAATCAAGTGCCCTCCCAGTGGTGGATGAGGTTTTTGGCGATGCTTTGTCATGTCATAAAGGCTTGTAAAATACTTACAACCTGGATTGAGAATGGAAAGTGCTGTGCAACATGACGAAATGGTTAACATATTTGGCTAGGGGCCTAAGCCTCTAGGCCTGATTAGGCCAGCAAGTCACCTAATCTGATGTTCTGTATAAGAGAGTTATAACCGAAGTTCGGAGAGTCAAGTTGAATTTCCTTTGAATAGGTACCCATCTAATGATAGGCCTAGAGCCTAGCCTAGATTTGTAAAACTATTAATTATTGCAAAGTTAACTAGGCCTATATATAATGGTTATTCTACCTACAGTATGATTCGGATAGCCTAGACTAGCCTAGGCCTACTAGGCTAGTCCCAAGGCCTACAAACACACACGATCTGTTTACATACCTACCTAGGCTATGCCTATATGAAGTTTCAACAAAACAGACAGATCATGATGATGATGGAATGTCATTTGACTACACCTAGGCTAGGCTACAGTATTGTCATTCTCTCTCAAAATTCTTGGCAATTTGGCATTTCTTCTTAAATTTATTATGCATTTCATTGAACAAACGTCAAGCCTATTCTTTCCTGATTTCGCATAGCCTAGGCCTAGCCATATTTTATTATCTTTCTAAACAGGGACCACGATAGCTTTCACCACCATCAACAGTCACCATCCACACAACAAAGTGCCCGTCTCAACTTACCTCACACGTTCATCGATGTGACTTCATCCTTTCCATGTCGCGTAGGTTATCGACCTATATCCATATCAATTCGGGCGATTTCTAAAGGATTTCGGGGGAAAACAAAGAAACGCTTAATACAAATTTGGCTGACAAAGTAAACTGTGTGTTTATAACACAGAAAAGTTGCTTAGTTATTCAACATCACGAATTTAAAGTACCAATACTTAGTGTTGTTTACCGCAATGTCTTCGCTGAGCTAACTCGCGAGAGCACCATTTGCAATCATGACCCCAGATACGGTATCATTACGCCGTGCGATACGGTCTCTTACGAGTTTAACATTTTTAATGAAACAGTGTCCAATTTTATGCTCTATAACTGTAATAAATGTGTTAATAAATATTATAATATTGATATTCGTACGTTTTTTGTATATTTTCAAAGTTTGACATGTTTTATTGAAATATTTTTGAGACCTACATGCGGATGCTTACTAATACCAAGTAAACATTACTTTTGGGGTCAGCTACTTAATATGTAAATTAATTTGCCATAGCAACCGTTAGTAAACAATGAGAACTACAATGACATTATTGTGGTTGCGTTATTAAACCGAACATATTTCATTACTTTATTAAAAATTAATAAAAAAAAACACATTATTGAAATGTATTTTGTAATTTACCAATCTGGTATGCGTTTTAACAGTTGCAGTATGCGTGATTCGAAAAAAAATCTATTCTTTTTCTTTAATATTTATATATATAATATAATATTGATCAACTTAATGTCTATTATTAATAAAATTAGATAAGCTTAGTAAAATGGTGCAAGAATAGTGTTTGTTCTAATGTTTATTATAGATTAATTTGGTGGTGCGGATGATCATTCTTTTTATTTCCCGGTGCATTATCAATTACTCGCTTCATGAAAAGGCAAAACTAGATATGTACAATGTTAACAGAATGACAGACATGGTGGTATGCTAAATAAATAGCAACGCGTTGATAGGCCGATCAGAGAGAAATTACAACAGGCAACGTCACGAGTAAGGGGCGCATAAAGAGAAGCAGACGCGCGCGCGTATTGTAGTAATTAACCAATAGAGGCTTCCACAATCTTGCTACGCGCGCCTGCAGCCTCTCTGTACGCGCGCGTTACAATGTAATTTCCGTGGTGACTGAGTCTAAATGGTTTGCTCTATTTAACGACAAGTGTTTTATTTATTGTACCGTATAAATTTGGCATTTTCTTTAAAATAAAATAAGTTCTTAGTAGTAATTCTGGAAGAGTATTATTAACCTGTCTGGCGCGGCACCAGCATAGTTTAAAGTTTTAAGTTTTTTTTTTTTTTATTTATTTATTTCGGTCTTTTGGCGACCGACAATAAAAAACCAGTGGTGGCGGTAGACGGTTTGTTGTACTTGACCACGGTTTTAATAATCATAGTGTCTGCTATTTTCTTTACATCAGGTTTTATCTTAAAAGAGAGGCCTACTAAAGTAGTATATGTTTCAATCTCATTTCCTTAGAAAATCAATTCAACATTACAAATATTACATCAAATTTGCAAACCCACTTAAAATCACTATTACTTAAATAGTTTAATTAGGCCTACTATATCAATAGGCAGAACTTGACAGAACAAAATAAACTGAATGCCTAAATTGAAGGTGGGTTTTAGATAGATTTTTGTTTTTATTTATTATTCACTCCATTGGCTGATACAAATATATCAATAAATTACAATTATATATTCATAAGCATACGAGGACACTAAAATCGTTATTATTAAATACAATTATTTTATAAGGATCTTCACAATACTGTACTGACAATAAACAGACAGGTTATCCTCGGGTCAAACTGTATTATTAAAAGGAAGTTTAAATATCAAAAATCGAATAAGCATGTATCCAGTGTATTAAGGAATTTTAGGTGATCAACACACAGTACTTCAAAGATAATATACTGTACTATCATTCGAACAAACAAATTAAAAGGGCAAATGTTACATCTATTTTAACATCCTAAATCAACTACAAAAACAGTGTTCCTAGAATGCTTAGAATCAACTAAAGAATCGGATGACAGCAATAATGCTTTTGCTATTCCTTGGCACTTGTTGATTTGTTGTTTTGTTTTTGCTATTCGTTTTCTTTCATATCTGTATTGTTTTTAATGTTTTTTGCCAAAAGGAATAAAATAAAATAAATAAATAAATTCACGTACAAAGTACCTTGAGTATCTAAATGCAATTAGTTCAACCACAGACATAAAAAATTTCTCAAAGAGAAAATACCCACCCACAAAAGACCTGGAAGAGGCAAAAATTTAAAAGGAGAAAACTGTAACTGACATGCAAATTCCGAGTTTAAAATGTAGTCATGTTAACCCAGAATTACAAAAAATATATAAAAGGGATAATCATCCATTACTCATCCAATCTTGGTCTATTTATTCTTGCAACTTTCCCCATCTGTACATTGTAGGAAGACGGGGGAAGTTTCCCCATATATGTTTGAGTGGGAACTCCTTTCGACTGGATAATCCAATAGGCTTATTTTTATGAACGTCTAGATGTTCAGGATTAGGGGAGGCCGGGGCTAAAAGTCACAGGGGCAACTTGTCACAACGCCTTTTCTACCCTTTAAAGAAATGGAATGTCCCAGTTATTGCCTTGATTGGTTACCCCTTGCTAAGCACAGTACACATCCAGAAGACAGTCTCTTTGCTATTTTTTGATTTTGTGTATTGAAAAATCCGACTTTTTCAGCATATAGATCAACTTTTCGAGTATCTACATAAAATGGTATATATACTTTATTATTGGGCTTTACAAAAAACAAATCTGTGTTATAATGTAGTCAAATAATAGTGTTAAACATGTGCAAGCATGGTCGCTAGATTTCCACATGTGTTGTGGAACAAGTGCATTTTGTATACAACATGACAGTGGGGCAAGTTGTCACAACTTGTGACAACTTGCCCCGATAGTGATAATTTGGCGGGAGGGGTATCTTGTATTAGGTTTAATAAGGAGTCAAAATTAAATAATGTTAATGCTAATTAATAGGACTAGTTCATTAATAAGGTTTCCTACAGACAGTTAATACTGTTTTATTAATAAACGCCAGGAATAGGGCCGCATATTACAGTATTAGCCAATATAATGAAATGGACAAATTGTTTTTTGTCATAGGGCTGGAAGGTCCTATAAAAAAAATTGAAAAGTGAGTCAAACAATTAACCTTTGTTTTTTAGGATGATTTTTTTAGAAAGCGTAATTATAAGCACAAAACGGAGAAGGATATAGGCCAATTCAGCAAAGATAAATGGAAGCTGATTTTAAAAACCCACTAGAAGTGTAAACCTACGAAAATCAGCAAATAAAATTATGTTAATTATCAACATTCTTTATTTTGGTATCAATGAATCTGATGCGGATAACTTTGTTTCTATACCTAATTTCATTTGAATAATGTAGACTATAAATTAAAACTCTGACTTGTGATTTTTTTACAAGGTAATAATAGACATTGACAAAAAACCCTGCTTACAAAAAAAATGTGGAAAAAAATATTTTAAGAGAGTATCCATGTTATGAACTACCTTATATTTACTAAACATACTTCATATAAATAAATAAGTTATATGTAGGTATTGATACAATTTGTCTTTTTTTAACCATGTGACAAAGTGCCCCACTACATGTGACAACCTGCCCCATGTACGGGGCAAATTGTCACAAACGACTGTTTTTGGTAAAATTGCTCCCCTGGGTCACTGTCAAGAATAATTTCATAATCAATAATTCCAATGTCTAGACCATACTCTAGGCTATATGTAAAGGTGTAAACAAAGTTCATTCAGACTAAAACCTGATGTCCAGAGCAG
>JAOTQE010126987.1:0-36986 GCA_025631205.1 Nesometra sesokonis
AATGTTATCTCAAATGCCAACACCTATTAAATTGTAGGTCTCAAGTCCATTAAACCATTGGACAGTGTTTGAAATTTCAATGTTATCTCAAATGCCTACACCTATTAAATTGTAGGTCTCAAGTCTATTGAACCAATGGACAGTGTTTGGAATTTCAATGTTATCTCAAATGGCATACACCTATTAAATTGTAGGTCTCAAGTCTATTGAACCGATGGAAAGTGTTTGGATTTACAGTGTCATCTTTGACTCTTCAATGATCATGTCATCAGTTCATGTTCTGAAACTCTGTAGTAACCTGAAATCCCATATCTTGACATCCAACTGTGCCATACAGTTGTAAGAGCTCTCATATTATCAAGACTTGATTAGTATTACTCTCTACTTCTAGGATCCATACATTTAGATTTAGATCACATTTAGTGTGCTCAGAACTGGGCTGCCAGATTGATCTGTGGTGGTAAAAAGTTTGGCCATGCCTTGCTATATTTGCAACAACTACTGTACCTTGGCTACTTTTGCAAGAAAGGGTTAATTCAAAGTCCTGATTTATTTTTTAAAATTTTTATTTCAAATCAGCTAACAGAGATAACAGCCACCAATTATAAGTTGACAGTAATAATATAAATATCTATCAATATACATTAATTTTAGGCCTAATATAATTAATAAAAATAAAAACTGTGATAATAAATCAAGATTAAAACATGTTAACTATTTTCGATTTAAATGCATTTAAACTATCAAAGAATATCTAAATCACTGTTGGAGAATGTATTAAACGTATCAGGTAATCTCTTAAATAAACCTCTATTAGTAATAGGCCAGGAGGAGATCGAGATGGGTGTCATATGGCTCTGAAATTTTTCAGACCATTTTCTTACACTCAACTTTAGGACGCTGATTCTAAGTATGTTATACGGACAGTTTAGGGGGTTTTTGTGAGAAAATCCCACTTTTATGAGTTATTTTGATACGCCAAAGTGACTATCACATGTGATAGTCACTTTTTCCCTCATGATAGTAACTTTTTCCCTTGTGATAGTAATTTTTCCCTATCGCGATGTCATAAAGTTTCTAGGCCTTTTTGTTTTAGTAATTGCAAACTCTACAACCTTGCGACACGGTTCATCGAGTAGCCGAACGATGATAAACAGAGAAAACAAAGTCAAACGTTTAGGGGGTCCAGGAGCATGTTCCACTGAAAAATGTTGGTCTTTAAATGTCCGAAAATGGCCTCAGGGCGTGTTAAATGACCAATTTATGATTACTGAAAATGAAAATGGCCTCAGGGCGTGTTAAATGACCAATTTATGATTACTAAATATATTCCGTTTTATAGACAACGATCATAATAGTGATATATTTTAATTTTCCAAAGGGGGAGGGGCGGAGCAGGCCTGGCCCCTTAAATCTGCCCTTGATTAATTCCTCATTGTTTTATTCTGAATTTACATAATAGGATGTTTTTTAGTCTTAATGTTTTATTTAAACGTTTGTTTAAAACTAACCAATTTTATATCCTATATAGGCCTACAGATTTTTAGCATAAGTTTTCTGCTTTATTTGAAATAAGTAGGCCTAACATAAAACCTTAAAATCAGGTGCTATCATAGAGTCACTCATACATTACAACAGCTTTGACCCATGGAATCAAAAGATTTCATGAATTCGTAGTTTAGCATCCCACGCTCATAAACTTTGCACTCTGAATTAAAATTAGGACTAAGTACTATCAAAAAGTACATGTCTTGGAATGGTTTTCCCTTAAAAGTAGCTAATAGGATACTTAAGAAAGAAAGAAAACTAAATGTAGTGATAAACCTAATGAGGATAACTTGACTAAAATTTTGGATACGACTACCTTCTAGGAAAACCAGGCGAATTAATGCTAGATTATTGTTTTTAGATTTTTTGCCAGC
Source organism: Nesometra sesokonis (assembly GCA_025631205.1). Taxonomy (NCBI): domain Eukaryota; kingdom Metazoa; phylum Echinodermata; class Crinoidea; order Comatulida; family Antedonidae; genus Nesometra; species Nesometra sesokonis. The sequence continues at coordinate 1,923 of JAOTQE010126987.1, forward strand.
AATTAACACGATTCAGCCTCATCTACTTGCTGAAAAGTTAATGAATATAGAATAAATCCACGACTTAACCTTTGGATTTCAGACTTCTTATATAATAGAACACAGATTGTTAAATTTAGGGGTAGTGTTTCTGGGTCGTTGACTTCTAATACGGAAGCCTCACAGGGATGTGTTCCGTCGCCCTTTATATTCTCCTGATTTTGACAGTACTATTGATCCCAGTACTACATTTAATATTAAGTTTGCTGACGACACTTGTCTGATTGGTCTGATCTCAAAAAATAAAACATCCTTGTTCAAGGAATATTTTGAATCATTTATAATGTCAATTGAATTTTCTTGTTACACATGCCAAAAAACTAATGAAGTTATTGTAGACTTTAGAAGGAAAAATAAAACCCATCATGAGAATATTGTAATTGATAGTGAGGATGTAGAAATTGTTGAAAAATGTACCTGGGATTAATATTCAAATTAATAACAAACTAAATTGAGAAAGTTACATTAAAGAACTCCGTATCAAGATAAATAAATAATGTATCTTATGTACAAAATGAAGAGATTTAATGTTACATGTAACTCTCTTGTTATTTATATGTTTTATTCATCAGTTATCAAATCAATTCGATCTTATTGTATCGTCATCTGGTTTTTTTCATATCACAGTAGATAGTAAGAATCAACAGAAAATTGTGAATTTGGCTGGTAGAGTGGTTGGCGCCGATGTGCAACATGTATAAGATGTTTTTATAGTTTAATTATTAAGAAATTTAATTATGCAGGATCTCATCAATTGCATTCATGCATTGTTGTTAGTAGATCTGGAAGGGTTAGATATATTCAACAAAAACTATCCACAAACCGTTGACACTCAGGATTGTACATCGCTAGTTTGTTTATTTAATCAAAATTTCAGAAGATAATTTACTGTACATAGGTTTCAATTGTTGTTGTTGCTGTTGTTGTTATGATACATTTACTTAATTATCAACATTTTGTATGACTCTACATTGGTACAACAAATACCTCAAAATGTTATTATTTTGACAATAAAGTTGACTTGTATCTTGTATCTTGTAACTAATACCCTTACACTGTCATAAAATGTTACAACTTTTAACAATTTTTAACAAGTTGTAACAAGTTTAAGTCTTCCTAGGTTATGCCTGGTTTCACACGCACACTTTTGAAACCATGAGAAATCTCGGCAAATCTCGGAAGAATGATAATTTTGCATAATTGAGGGCACTAATCTTCCAGTTTGTTCGTGCAATTTTACAAAATCATAATTCTCAAAATTATGATTAACGTACGTTTACAAAAAGAAAATCTTATATTCTATCCCAATATCCTGCGCCGACAAGACAACAATTAAAAAGAGGCTCGCTTGGCCCGCGAGCCTGTAACCTGCTAGCCTAGCCTAGAGGCTACTCACCATTGCTTGAAGCAATTAGTGCAACAAGCATCATAATGAATTGCCGTCGACGTATTTTACAAAGCTCCAGAATTTTTTCAACATCACATTTCCAAGATTTAGCAAGAAATCTGATAATTTTAGGTTGAGACCTATCCAAAATTGGTAGATTTTCCATCACTGTGTTCGCTCGAACAAACCCGTGAAAAGATCAAAGCGAGTCAATACGCATGCGTAGACAACGACTCGGAATATCTCATAACAAAAACAGGCCTCAAGCTGGCCTGCGTTTGTTCCGAGATAACTCACGAGACGCCTGTGAAATCTCGGAAACTCTTACATAGTTTTGCATTCACACTCACTCAAGCCTGGTTACAACTTGTTACAAGTTGTTAATATTTGGAAAATAGAAGTAGTGTGAAAAGGGTATATTACACCGCATATACTACAGTACCCATAATCAATGAGTGTGAAGATGCTCTACAACATTAGTTAATCTATGGTATAACACTAACAACAAGATTTGTTATAGTTAAAAACACATTGTATAGTGTTTAAGTGTGGACCACTAATTATATAGTAGTTAATTAAAATTAAACATGTGACATCATGCGCAGATAGATACGTAGTTTATACTGCTGCTATACACTGCATTACTCTTGTAAATGTTGTAAACTAATCAATTGAATTCATATGACTGACTGATTAAACACACTTCATCTAGACATTGTCACTGGCACAGGCTGCTGATCTAGCTTTTGTACTTGTGAAATCATCACAATGCTGCACAAGCTGACATCATTATTACTATTTTGAAACACAATTTGTAACATAGTCATCAGAAACATGCAACCTGATTTTAATGGTAAGACAAACTTAATTTCTCTGATATACTTTAGTTTTATTCTCAGACTTTAGCTTCATGAAGTAATAATTACTACACCAATTGAACCTTTTGTAAGTGGACACCCTCTGGTCTGTAAAAATGTCCACTTACAGGAGGTGTCCGCTTATGAGAATTTCTGTCAATAGAGGGCCAAAGTTGCAAAATTATGTATACATCCTTTTGTCTCACATTTTATGGCATTCTCAACTCGAATAGAATCGAATTATTATAGAATTCTCAGCCATTACAGTATAATAATGACGATTTTGTACAAAAATTTGTGTTTCTCGTACAGAAAAATCATTAAATTTTCCGAGATGTCCACTTGTGGGAGGTAAATTAACATAACAAAAAAATCTAAATTTTAAGACAAAAATTGTTCGTGTCCGCTTACAGGAGGTCTTCGCTTACAAGAGATAGCAAATACACAGCTTAGATAGGAAGAACAAACATGTCCTTTAATTACTGTCTGTTATGGGCGGTGTCCGCTTACAAGAGGTGTGTACACTGGGATGATCAACTGCACCCTTTTCATGGGCGGATCCAACAGAGCTGGATAAATGGGGCCCGGTGCCAAATTTTGTGTTGTTTCTCTAGAGGTCTAAGGTTCAATATTCGTACAATCATTGAGCTTGAAAGGAAATATTCTCTATTATTTAATAGTAAATTGAAGATATTATTTGTATCACATTTTATCAAAACATCATTTAAACGGGAAAGAAATTTATAACATATTTCTTTAAATTTGCAATCAAGTTGCAACATGGCAAGTAGAAGTAGTTTGGGCCAATGATCAATGTTCATAGCAACTAATCTACTCATACTAAAGTACTCATTTATGGGCAACCACCCAAGCTCACCATACAGACATGCACAAGGTGTGTTTCTAGAGGCTTTCAGTATATGTGGCAGAGCCAAGCCAACTGAGACATAAGTCGGAAAATTGAAAATTGACTTTTTTATGGATTATAAAACTACACATTATTATCTTTAACATGCAAAAAAGTCAGTTTCATACAATTTTTCCTTGCGAAGTTATGAACAATGGAAGTTCGAACATTTAAAATGTAAGTTTTGAGAAACTCCGTTTGAAAATTGATTATCAGTATACATTGACTGAGCAAGGTCATTTAAATTGCATTTTTAAAACATTTTTGATCCTATATCTTAAAAGTATGAAGGTAGTATGAAAGTGATTGTATAAACCGTATGTTTTTGAAAGAAAATAAAATTTGAAAAAATTGACAATACTTAAATTTTTGAATTTTGTGTAAAATTAGCATTTGCGACTTATGTCTCATTTGGTTTTGCTGCCACATATACCTAACCATTTGAATTTGTAGATGCTCTAGTTTACCTACAGTATATCTTGTCTACTTAAGCTTGGTTCCCACTGAGACACAACGTAACAAAGTTGACGCAACGCAATGAAATGCTGTTCCATCAATATCGTGTCGCCCCTCCTTACCGAAAGTTGAATTTGTGACTTTCGCGTGACGCAATGCAAAAACACGGGTATGGTTCCCACTGCTCTGCACGCAACGTAGTCGCAACGTTTTCGCGGGAGATTTGATATAGCATAATAGACCCTACTCTGTTCATATTGTTTGATATATAGGCCTAGTAATAGTCATGCCAAGAAAAAATTAGGAAGAATTTGATAGGGCCTGCATTCTTTATTGCAACGTAGTTGTGTAAAGAAAAGTTTTGAGTCGACATCTTTTTAGAAAGATCATCTCATGGTCAATTTACAACAATTTTTAAGTCACTGAAAGCCACCGACTGAGTATTTTTTAGGTCAGTATGTTGCCAGGGGCGGATCATAGGTGGGGATGCAGCCGGCGCACGCTTCCCCCTCCCGTTATGACCAAACGTAGTTCCGCCCCTTATATAAGGGGGTGGCGCAGGGGCGGATGCAGAATTTTGGAAAAGGGGGCCTGGAAAGGGGCCCAGTAGAGAGTCAAAATTTTAGGGGGTTTGGGGGCATGCTCCCCCTGAAAATTTTGGACTTTAGATGTCCTGAAATGGCCTCAGGGGCCTGTTAAGGAATCAATACTACCTGAATATTTTGTTTTACAGAAAATATAATATTGATATTTTTTTCTTCCCGAAAGGGCCGGCCCGTCCCATCCCCTCCCCTTAAATTCGCCTCTGGTGTAAAATAGACCTCTGAAACCAAATATAGACAAAAACAAGGCACCCGAAAACGCATGGGGTACAACCTTTTTATTTTTGCTCGCCAGAAACAAACCGAAAACCACGCCCACCCGGACCTGAAAAAGCCCCCCCCCCCTCCGCTGGGTGCCTAATGGCTATGGTAGCTGAGCCCTAGGTAGGGCATTTGACTAGGATAGGCTTAAGTCTAGGCCTAGACCTAAATAGGTTAGTCCTAGAGACCTGGCTCTAGATCAGTGAGTGGGGCTAAACTGGGTGGGAAGGATGCACGATGGGGAAAGGGTACGTGAAGTTGGCCTGCAACCTGTGGCGGCGCCAGGAATTCCCCGACAGCAGGGCAATGCCCCCGACGAGTTGCTGTCGGGGACCCGACGGGGAGCTGTAGCCCTCTACCTACAGCCAACAACCAACCTACCTACCCCTCTACCTAAACACTATATTATTAATAGGGCCTAGGATAGCCATATTTTTTTTTTTGATTGAAGCACACTTTTTTGGAATGTCATCTGCTAAAAACAGGGCGTTTTTAAAATTTATTCGTAGTTGTTATAGTGCATATATAAGTATCAATTTACTCAGTTTCAGAACAGGGCATGCGCAAAAAATGCCTTTTTGTAACGTTATCTATGTTTACGTTGCGTGAAGTTGATTCAATTCAACTTTACGCAAGCGCAACAAAAACGAGCGCAAAAGTTGATTTGCGTCGAAAATGCTTTGCGTTGTCGGTTTCCACTAAAAACGCAACAAAACCTACTTTACGTCATGGCATTGCGTCAACTTTGTTACGTTGCGTCTCAGTGGGAACCAGGCTTTAATGTACACCATGTAGAGCATCTGTAATTAATAGATGGGAGGGCTATTGTTTGCCATAAGATAGCTCCATAATACACTATATTAAAGTTATGAATCAGTCAATGTCCTTTATTGATCCCATTGTCAAATTGGACATGTGGTCATTTAATTTTCCTTATAAGATTCTGTTTTCTTAATGAAACCCTTGCCTAGTTTCCATTTTTCTATATGTTTCCCTGTAATTAAAACATTCAACTTACAAAAGTTGAAATTTAGGTTCCATTCCCTGGAAAAATTACCAGCAAATTCTAACATTTTATTTAATTCAATTTCATTATTTGCTATGAGCACGACATTGCCAGCCCAAAACAGACCAACCCAAATGTTATTAATTCTACTGTAGTACCAAGATTGTTTGATTTCACTGTTTTTGTAAATTCATTTAAAAACATTAAAAAGGATGGGAGACAAAACACATCCTTGTTTTACACCTTGTTCAACATCAAACATAATAGTATCAGTAGATCCAAAACAAACTTTACTTTTACAAGTTTTGTATAATTTGTCTATTATTTTCCATACTTTCCCTCTAAAGCCCGGCATTCACTGCATCGTGCGACGGTCGTACCACGGTCACACGATTAAGCCGTTGCTTCCTGTGTGTGTTAACCGTCGGCCGACGAGAAGAAGACTCTGTTTGGGCCTGGAAACCACACACACACAGGGAGCGACAGTTTAGTCGTGCGACCATCGTACGACCATGCATGACGCAGTGAGTAATACCTGAATTCCATATAGCTTTCATTAACCCATCTCTCCAAACACCATCGAATGCCTTTCGGAAGTCCAGGGAGGCTATTTGTGTATTTTTACCTTGTTGAAGACAGCAAACTGTTATAAATATATTGTCTTTGCACCGGTGTGAGTGACGAAAACCTCCCTGGACTTCCCAAAGAACATCACAAAGTTAAGGTAATGTGAAATATTTTTACCAAATATTCTATTGAATATTTTGGAGACACAACTGGTTAAAGAAATACCCCAATAATTACTTTTCGGTCACCCTTTTTATGAATAGGAATTAAATAATACTGCAGGTGTTCCAATCACTTGGGATCTCTTCTAGATTTATAATTTTATTAAAAACTTCTAAAAGTGATTTAATAATGCTTTCGCCACCATATTTTAGTAACTTGGGTATTAGTAATAATATCTAATCCAGAGGCTTTTTTATTAGGGTTCTTATTACAATGCATATTAGAGTTATTACCATTAAATTTTAAAACGTTCCAAAAATCTACATGATTTTCCAACTTTGAACGCGTAATTGTGTTATTTGTAACGGATATTATATCATTTTTTACAACAAGTGAATTTTGTTGCATATGCTGTTCACAAGGTATGATTTGCCGAATGCATTTCCATAACTTCTTACTGTTATTCAGTAGTAGTGCCAGGAACTCCCCGATGGCAAGGCAATGGCCCCGACAGATAGGGAACCTCCGACAGATAGGGCAGGTTTGAGGTGGATTGTTTTAAATTTGACAAGCAAAGAAGAAAAAAAAAGTTATTTGCCGTATTTTGTGTGCCTTTTTAGGCCATACCAAGGCCTTGAAGTTAGCTTGTAATAAGTGATGTAAAACTATATTTACCAAGGTCAACTTCTTAATTTTTTCATCAAATCAAATCTGTGTGCAAAAAATTTCCAGTGAGAACTAAAGAAATATAGTAGTCGAAATACTTTTTATATTTAGTCTAAATGGAAATATTAAATCCAATCTTGACTTTAAATCTTATAGTAGCTGCTGATATGGCACTTATACTAATACAGTATATAGATTTTAAAAAAAAATGTTAAACTCCTCACAAGAAAGAATCGTTAATGAAACTAAAAATCCATTTATTTACTTTATTACTGGTAATCGGGAATATCATGGGCCTCAAAATGCTTTAAAATACTGTGGTAAACAACATAGCTCAAACATTTAAAAATCGTTAGGGATTAATGCATGTCAGATTGGTAGATATATTGTTTGTTTCTTTCAGTAAAAACTAGAAATCGGCAATGAAAGCAGATTAAAACAAACCTAAAAAAAAGATCAAGTTCCAGTAAATAATTAAATTTTTCACTCTATATAGTTTGTATTTTTTTAGGTCATTTCTATATATTTTATATGTAATTCAATCCAAAATTATAATTGTAAACAAGAATGAGGATGATAATGATAATCATGACAGAAATGTAATAAAATGATTCCTACAACAAAGTTTATTTTTTGTAAATTTTGAAAATAAAAAGAAAATATTCCCAGACAATGTAACATGACATGCGAACGATTATATCAGGGACCATGATAAACACTTTTAGCAAACAATTATATCAGGGACCATGATAATCACTTTTAGCAAACAATTATATCCGGGACCATGATAAACACTTTTGGCAAACAATTATATCAGGGACCATGATAAACACTTTTAGCAAACGATTATATCAGGGACCATGATAAACACTTTTAGCGAACGATTATATCAGGGACCATGATAATACTTTTAGCAAACGATTATATCAGGGACCATGATAAACACTTTTAGCAAACGATTATTGTATATCAGGGACCATGATAAACACTTTTAGCAAATGATTATTATATATCAGGGATCATGATAAACACTTTTGGCAAATGATTATATCAGGGACCATGATAAACACTTTTGGCAAATGATTATTGTATATCAGGTACCATGATAAACACTTTTAGCAAACGATTATATCAGGGACCATGATAAATACTTTTAGCAAACGATTATATCAGGGACAATGATAAACACTTTTAGCAAACGATTATTGTATATCAGGGACCATGATAAACACTTTTAGCAAATGATTATTATATATCAGGGATCATGATAAACACTTTTGGCAAATGATTATATCAGGGACCATGATAAACACTTTTGGCAAATGATTATTGTATATCAGGTACCATGATAAACACTTTTGGCAAACGATTATATCAGGGACCATGATACACACTTTTGGCAAACGATTACGGTTTATTAGGGACCATGATAAACACTTTTTGGCAAGTGTATACAGTAGTGAAATCCATATTAGTTCTCTATATTAAGGTTAGAACGTTTTTTTCATTTAAAGTGCTCTCATTTCCACTTTCTATTCTGGATCTTCTCAGAAATTTTAGTAATTTTATTCTTTAAAAACAAATCCAATATTTTTTGGTGTTTCCAGTCTCAGACTTTCGCTGAAATGGTCATCACATTTACACACTACACTAGATTCAAGAGCGAATTTAGATGGGTGCAAATCAAATGCAAATCATGTTTTGGTCCTGCATAGAAACCGCGTTGTTGTATATAACATGGCTGGTGAAGCAGTCTCCCTCAAGAGGGCATAAGTCTTTGTTTTGGCAGTTGCATGTTTTACTGCTGGTTTCTTTCTCAATGATTTCCATGTTTATGCATCTTAATGATGCTGTCTACATTCGGTTTGCATTTGTAGCTGATTTTCAGATTATTCATATTTAATATGTGCTGAAGTGCTTGTTGATAAAATTAGAAAATAATTTTATTAATAAGTAGAAAAATATTGTGTAATATTTAATCTATTAAAAATTCAAGCTGATTTATGATTGATAATGAGTTGAATTTTCTAGATATTTTTATTTTTTTAATATGAAATAATACAAATCATGAATATTGTAGGTCATAGGTTGTGTCAGGCAGGATATACAAGCATTGGTCACATGTTTTCCTGTTTAAGGTTCTTGCAATAAATCCATGCATCAGTTCCTGGCTAGAAATCATTCATCAATCTTCGTTTGGTTGCTAAATCAGTAAACTGGCTTTTTAATTGTTGCAGTTGATTGTAAAGATAATGAAGAATTGATATTACACAAATTTTGTGATTCCTGTGAAAGTTTAATAGTATAGTAGTTATGAACGTTGCTTGTTATGGAGTTTCAAATCTGTTTTAGAAGAATATATTTATGAAGATTCCACCAAACACAATTGACTCATAAGCACCAATTTCTCTTTTTTTATAAAAATATAGTGTAGCAAATCTGTTTATTGTAAAAGATTGGGATAATTATCTTAATACTAAAGTATGAGTTCAGAGGATGACAGTTTATATTGTGAACAGCCTCTTAAGATGTCCCTGCCTACACGATTCTTGAACCCATCATGTTCAAATAGGTACTCATGTAGTATAGATGAACTTGAAAGCTTGTGCTCAATAGATTCCATCGAAAAAGATGATTCTTTCATTGGTAAGTTCATAGAAACCTGAATGCTACTGTACTTGGGATAGGTCTCTGCACAATTCCTATGTTTTTGTTTTTGAATTGTAAAGAGCACAAAAAGCTAATAAGATGCTAAGGTTTATTGTGGAGAAATTGTAGACTCATGTCGAACGGCAGAACATTGTTATCTCTATACCGTTCAATTGTGCGCCCACATTTAGAGTTTTGTTCAGTTATTTTTTGGTTCAATTTCTCGTACACAGGTACAGTGCATGTCTAACTTTCAAAATAAGTTTATCAGATTTTCAAGACATACTTGTCCTGACTTAAATGATTCTCTTGTTTCTCTTGAATGTCGCAGAATTGTTTTTGATATGGTATTTTTATATAGGTCTATGAACTATGTTTTTGATTGTCCATTGATGTCTTTGTTTAATTTAAATGTTCCAACTTGTACTCGTTGTAAGTGTCTGCTCCATGTTCCTTGTGGTCGTGTTGGTTGCACAAAACGGGGAATTTTCCAACGTTTACCCAATGAATTTAATAGTTTGCTTGATACCTGTTCGGACATTGATTTGTTTTACGGTAGTTTATCTATTTTTAAAAGCAAAGTAATTGAATCTATTTCAAAATACCTACATGACTTTTGTGATCAATCCAGAACAATTGCTATATTCAGTTATGGATTCTGAATATTTCAGAGAGATCTTTGCAACGCCTGTTGCGGAATAAGTCAGTGAGAGTTATAAATGGAACAGGCAAATTTTAACACATCACTCCCGTTTTAAAGGATCTACATTGGCTTCCTATTTACTATAGGAGTATTTTCAAAATACTTTGATTACTTTCAAAACATTGAACGATGAAGGTCCAGAGTACCTCCATGAACTGCTCTTGTGGTATGTTCCTTCTCGAAAGCTACGCTCCGGTGATAAACATCTTCTTGTTAAGACCAAGGTCCACACGTTTGTGGCGTAGTCGGTCTTTTGCTGTTGCGGCTCCACGTCTTCTGAATAAATTACCTTTACACAGTCGTTCAACCCAGTCTACTGACCTGTTCAAGATTGCACTCAAGATGCATTTGATGTCTGTTGCTTTTGACAAATTGTAGTTTTATTTTTATCGCCTGCTTATTCTAATTTGTTTAGCTAGATACACCCATTACCGAAGCACCTGTAAGTTATGAACTGGCGGGTCTTGCATCTTAAATTGCTGGTAAACGAAGCAGTAAAGTGCGTTGTTTTGTTTCATTTCATGTTATTACAGGTTTACTGTCAGTTTGTTTCCATGGTTTTTTCTCACTGAATTTTTAAGCGCATTAAGCACTCTAGCAGTGGATACATGCACTCTATAAGTCTTATTAGCTGATCTGCTACATAGCAGACCAGCTACAGTATTGTTATTGTCAGGATCATCTTCTTCTTTCTTTCTGTCATTTTTTTGTTCAGAGCATATCTCAAATTTGCCATAACCTATTAACATGAATTTTTCAGGGATCATAGTACTTAATGAGGAATAGGCACAATAAGGTTTTCAATGTGGTCAATGATGCGTTAACATTATCTATGCGCAAAAATGCATTTTTCACAATGCAATATTTAATTAAACATATCTCACTAAAAAATTATTATTTCTAGATCATATTTAGTAATCATAAGTTTCAGGCCAATCCTGAAGGATATATGTATAAAAAGGTCATGTGTGCGTAATTATGTGTGCATACACATGTGGTGAACTTTTAAAAAGCTCAAAATCTCTTTTCGATCAATTTAGAGCATGTTTCAGGCCATTTTGAGCATTTCAAAATTTTCAAAAAATTTACACGCGCTCGCATATTTTTGGGCGCACACCACGCAAAGATGATAAACATAAGGTTTTTTCTAATATTATGGGTTGTTGATATTGATTTAAGTAATTTCTATAACTTTTCAATCATTTTAGGGACAATCACAATGCCTTACGGGTGTATCAAACTTATGCGTCCGTTTGTGCTGTTTTTCCAATACACAGTGAAATTATGTTAAAAAATGTATATTTTTAACCAATTATAGCTCCTCAGAATGTGTGGTGACCCCAGATTTTATTTCATATTCTGAAAACATATGACTTGTAGTTATAACTTCTTGTGTCATAATGGTTGAAAATAAATTGTGATGTCAATATTTATACGCAAAAATTGAAAATTTGAGATTTTTAATTATGAAATTACTATTGCTATAGTATATTTATTTTGAGCGTATCTTGCTTATCCGTCCTCAAATTTCACCCAAACTGCGGTATCTTGGAGCTGATCAATGTCTTTTATTTCAACATACCATTTAATTTAATTCTGATTAAGCAAAATTAGTTAAAAATGTGACGTCATCGATGCTCAACCTTTTTTTTTTCATAATATGTTACGCAATCCATAATATCTTCCTAAAAAATTCCTGTTCACTATATAATTGATTCCGAATGGATTGGACGAGCTTTGCGCATACTTTGCGCACTTTGCGCTTACTTTGCGCACTTTGCGCATTGTAGCAATACCAGTTTAGTGAGCATAATTTTCAGCTGAATTGTTAACTTCATGTGTGTTAATAGCTTTCTTGCGTGGCATGATGCACGCGTATGCGTATTTTTAAGAATTTCAGTAAGTAAAATTATGGCTATTTTGAATCTGCGGTAGCTCTTCAGAATTGCTGGTGACCCTCAAATTTTATTTTATATTCTGGAAGCATATGACTTGTAGATATGACATCATGATTCATTAGGGCTGATTAAATCATGTGGCATCATGATTTTTCATCTGAATTAATTGTTTTAAATTATTATTGCATGATTTACTATCTTATTTTGAGATTATCAAAGTTTGTGTATGGTTAAAGCTCCTGAGGCACTTGTCTTTGCTGGTTTCTTCATGTTGCTTGCGCCAAAATATTTCGTGTAATCATGCAGATCAGCTAACTTTTCAGAATGACGAGTTCAGATCTAGTTATTATTATCATCTTCGTCGTCGTCGTCATCGCCGCCGTCAATATGGACATGTCAAATAGTGGGTCAAAGGCCACAAACATGACTGCTAGTCATTGGCAAATTGTCCATTACAGTGACTATAAATTTGTGACTAACCTCATTGCTACAGTATACTTAGTAGTTTCCGAGATATGTGTCAGTGAATGTTTTCAAAATAATGATTGGTCAAAGGTAAAAATATTTTTTGCTAACTTTTTTGGTGAAAGATTAGAGTGAATATAAAAGTATGCTTTGTGATGATACCCATATTCAAGCACATATAGTATCACCACTGGTTGCTGAGTTTTGGATATGGACAAATAATGGGTCCATGGTGACCAAAATGACTTGTGGTCACATTTGGCAAAAATTGTCTATTACAGCCATATTTTTCCAAACCTAATAGTTACAGAGATATAGATGTGTCACCCTTCACAGATTTTACCTTTTGACCCTTTACTCTTAAAGCATCCAAGTTTAGTTGCCAGAGGGTTAAAGTAAACCCCTCATATCTTTCCAACTATTTGTGTTTCTTTATGAAAGGAAATTTGTTTTTATGAAATGATATTTATATTTAATGGAATGATGTTTGTGTGATTTAAGGGAATGATGTTTGTGCGATTAAATGAAATGATTTTTGTTTGAATGAATGGAATGAAGTTTGTTAGATTGAATGGAAGGATGTTAGTATTTAATTGAATTATGCTTGTTTGGTTTAATGGAATTAGTTTTTTTTATAGACCATGAAACAAGGAGTCCGCCTGTTGCTCAAGTTTTACCAACTCCTCCAAACAAACCAAGAACATATTCCAAAAGGCCAACAACACAGAATGTGTTCCAAGAACCAATAAACTTGTACCAGTGTGAAGATGATATGTATTCACAGAGACACCTAGAGTCACCATATAACACTCCTGGTAAATTTAGCGAATTGAATGCAGTAGATCTTACATATGGAGATTACACATTTGAAATGTTTAATGCTGATGACACTCTCCAACAGTCAGTATTAAATTTAAGTACTGAACAAAAATGGAAAGAAAATGATGAAATGCAGACTGGTGGTGTGGCCAGAGATTCATTCATTGAACTAAGTGAACGACGACATAGAGGCTTTGATTGTCATATGCCTTCAAATATTGCAAAAGCTTCTCCATACAGTCAAGGTTTACCACGTCCACCTATTTCTGTTGGGGCTGAGATTCAAGCTAAACCTTCATACTTGACAACGAAAAACCAAGAAGGTGCATATTATGCAGGAGATTTATCAACTCGTTATTCAAAGTTTTATGATTTGCAGTCAAACCAGAAATCAAATCCTCATCTGCAGGCACACTTAGAACATTTGCATCTTTCAAGTAAAGGTTTAAATACTGCATTATCGTCATTAAATCTCGGGTGTAGTAGTAATAATCGCAGTCAAGTACAAGAAGCAACAAAACTTAGTTCTGTCATTAGAGCAAAGGACAACATTCTTCAGGAAAAGAACATCATTATTGATAAGTAAATCATTTCATTTCATTCTTAATTTGTTTATGTTATTGGATAATCCTCATAACTGGGCTCTACCTCTAATATTGTTAAGTCTACGCTCTTTTGTTCTTATTTTTGTGGCTTTGTATATACTAGGTGATTTCCAAAAAAAGGTCATGGTTTGTTTTTTAAAGTTCGACCTTAGGATTCGCTCTATACCTATATAACATAAAAGGGATTTTACCAAGTACAGTTGAACCTCTCGCAAGTAGACACCTTCGGATCTGGGAAAAGTGTCTGCTTACAGGAGGTGTCTGCTTACAAGAATTTCGGCCGATAGCGAGCCAAACGGACAAACTTGTCTATGAATGAGTGTCTGTTATGGAAGGTGTCCACTTAAAAGAGGTGTCCAGAGAGGGAGGTTCTACTTTACTATACATTACAACTGATAGCACACTTGGATATCCTTATAGTAATTTTCTTCCCTCATTTTATTGCCTCGGATCTCACTACACTCGCACAATTTAAAAAATTATTAATTCTTAAAGGTCTGTTCTTTACCAGTAACATTTCTAAATAATTGTATACTCATCTACATTATTTTTCAATTTACATTTGTATTTTGTTTTATAATGTCTGTTTAAATTGAAATCATTGGTTTGAATATTTATTTTCGATAACACTTAAAGTTGTATTTAAACAAATTAATATGACACTGTAAGAAAAGTACTTTAGTGTTTGACCATAGTCATTCTAGACTAAGCAGTCAAGAACAAAGACATTTGAATTGAAAATTAGTAGTAAAGGATAATATAATTGAATAGTAACCTTCCTACAGGAAATTAAGATTTTCTGTTTTGGCACTACTGAAAAAAGTAGTGCATAATGAAATACAGGATACACTGCATGTTTCATTATTTGCATATTATATCAATAATAAGTTATAAGCAATCCACTTATACATTCAAAAACATCTTAAAAGATCTGTTATTGTTAATTGATATTCCAAATTATTCTTAAAATAATGGGATTGTCATTGTGTTTTTCAAGGCAAAGGCTGGAGTTGGCCCACTTAGAAGAACAGATGAAAGAGTTAAAAGTGCAGGAACGGCACCGACAGTATGTTCATGCCTCACAGGAGGGAGATAAGATGCTTATTAAAATACAGGTAAGCTAGTGAGCGTTTACTTGTGCTGTAAGATTTCTTTTTTAAGAGTACAAACATATAGTGTTGCTTACTAGTATGCTGTAAACATAAATAAAAGTACTTTGGAACTTCTTAGTTTAAAAAAGGAGCTGTTCAAATTGTTATTTAGGATTCCAAGCTCTAAATTTTAAACAAATTTAAGGATCAAACACAGATTAATAATAATGAGACTAATACTGTGAGAGATTAAATTTTTTTTTGGAATAAAACTAATTTGAATAAGATATTGTTTTTATCATTATATTAAACATATTATGTATTGTTATCATTATATTAAAACATATTAGATATTGCTATTATATTAAAGGATATTAGATGTTGTTATCATTATATTAAACAATTATGTAATATTGAATGCCTTTGAGGGGGTACCAAAAAATATTTTTGGAGCTGTGGCAAAGTATTGAATGAGTTGAAGACGAGTTCCATATTTTGCAACAGTGAGTACAATATTTTTCTGCATCCCCGAAAATAGACATTCAATATTATTATTCAATATTGCTTACATGTAAGCACTGATTTGTCAGGGCTTTAGTCCTAGGCCTAGCCTAGGGCCTAGGCCTGCCGCGCCAGTGACCAAGGCAGCTAAGCTAGCCTTTGTCTTCAAATTCCATCATATGTCTTCAAGTCCATTTCCTTTTCTCGCGAAAAACAGCAACTCTTGTAGGTTTGTTTCTTTATTAATTAGTGATTCGTCACAATCAACAACAGTTAGTCAATTGTGTGAAATGCCGAGTTTTAACAGGTAGTTGAAGTCTAGCTACCTTTTGTTGTGCATTTGTCACTTGCTACAATAAAAACAATTCTCTCGCTTGGCGAAGTGACGTCATTGGCTAATATCCCACTATGCACAGGTGGATACTATATAATATTGAACCAGTCAAAACAAATGATGATACCTAATATTGTTCAATTGCAGTAATTTAGATTATTTGATTTTACTTATTTATTTCACTATGTTAGTATTATTTAGTTAATAAGTATAGTATATTACGACAATGTTTTTTTTAATGTGTATCACAATATTTAAAAACTTAATTGGAGTATTTAAGATTGATTAATTTATCTACTTGTGTATCCATAGCTTTGAATTTAGTTAAAAGATATAAGGCCATGTGTCCTGAACTCGCCCTCAAAAATGGGGGCGGTGTTACGTTTTTCCAAATATGACTTGAATAAATTGATGATATCTCCGCCAAACATAAAGGTTATGCTATGCTTTTGGTCTCATTTTAAAGCTAAAGAAATGTACTCTCAGTACTAAAATTGGGAGTACGTAAGCATTTTTAATGATGACATAGTGACTGAAAGAAATCATAATGGGCAGGGGGCGGAGGCGGGGAAGTGGAGGTGGGGGAAATGCAATACACAACCTTCAAATTTGAAGAGACAAAAAAATTAGGGGCAAGGGAGAGATATGGCTCTTAAAAGAAATGTATGTTTGTTTTCCTTAAAAGCAAAAACTTTTCAACAATAAAGTGCTTAGACTTTCACCCTACCAAATTTTTAGTTGTATATTTGAATTCCTCATTTAATTTCCTTTCAGAAAATGTATACTTTTGTAATTGTATGTAGGGTGAATACTTATGATATTATGCTAATTTGCAACATGATGGTATGATTTTCATAAAATTACACAATGTAATGCTATGGGTAGCGAGTTCATGACACATGGCCATAAAGAAGCAGTTGGCGCAGCAGGTGACGTTTTGGGCTTCCAATCATGAGGTCGGTGGTTCGAGATTCACTCAGTCAGCTGTTTGTGTTCCTAGGCAAGACACTTTATCCACGTTGCCTCTCTCCACCCAGGAGTATAAATGGGTACCTGAGAGGTACAAATACCATATGCGCTGATTACAGCTGCAATTGGAATGGATTGTGTTCCATAGGTGTTTGTTCCAATGACTAGGGGTAATAATTGTGAAGCGCTTTGATCAGCACGGAAAAAAGCGCTATATAAGCAACTATTATTATTATCATTAAGAAAATTTGAATGTGTATAACAATTATTATTTTGTATAATTATGCAGTTTAAACCTTTAGAGATATCAAAAGTTTAAAATCATGCAAATAGAATTATAATGCAGTAATGACAAATAAGTCTTTGGATGTAAAAAAATAAAATAACCCAGTCTAAGTCTCTCTTTTCAAAATATCACATTAATGCAGATCATTAACATTTGACAAAATTATAGCATTATAATTAATTTTTTAATGTATTTTTTTTATTTAATGATGCCATTATCGCTTGTTGCATTCTTTTGTGTGCAAACTCGTGATCGGCGTTCCATACATCGAAACATGACCTGATCCGATCTGAGCAATAATTCAGGTAATCAAATGATACAAACACGAACAAATTAAAACAAATGGCGTTAATTGTACATGCCTTGCATATAAAAATTATATTGTGAACACTTTTACCCTTTGATTAATGGTTTGCAAACAGTTTTAGCATATAGCAACTGATGCCATCTTTGGGCTAGGCCTAGCTAGGCCAGGGTACATATTGCCAGTCGGCAAAATGGGTTTTGGCAAACTAGGTTTCGACATTCTGGCCTAGAATTTTGTTATCATTATATTAAACATTCGATAATGTTATTATTATATTAAGTATTAGGTATTGGTATCGTTATATTATAACAGATATTGGTATTTTATCTAAGAATATTATATATTATTGTTATCATTATATTAAAACATATTAGATATTTAAATGTAATAAATTTTGGAAAAACGCCGAAAAGTTTGCAGTTCTTCATCGTAATCGCTACGACATCTTCAGTGTGAGAATTTTGCTTTCGTTATTTTAGTTACACTGAAGATGTCGTAGCGATTACGATGAAACATGTTTGGAATTAAAAGTATTTTTGTTGCTCTTAAATTCGTCTTTATGGTGCTTTCTGTTCGAAAGTTTGATTGTATCATTGAAGACTTTACGTTGACCAGTACGGTGACTAAACAAGAACTAAGACAGTAAAAACAGCTTTACAAAAAGCTTGAGAAGGCTAATGCCGATTTAAATTTCTTGAAGAACTATATTAGATATTGTTATCATTATGTTAAACAATATTTGTTTTATAAAATCAAGAGTGAATTTGACTTGACAGTTTTTACTTTGCTCCTAGGAATATCAGTATGAAGTGAGTTCTCTGAAAGCCCAATTAGCTGAAGTTTCAACTTCTAAAGTTGCTGAAATTGATCAATTAAACAGAGTATTGGGGTAAAGTTAATTTTTTTTTAATTGTAAAATCATATGCTAGAGTTTATCATCCTATACACTAAAGTGAATAGTTCTTGATAGATTGTTGCTGTCAAGCTGCCAATTCATGCTCTTGACAGCAATTTGACCTCTCGAGGTCATTGTTTGTCAGTTTTCAACATTAGCCAAGGCGGCTGAACAGTGAAGTTTCGTTCTTCCAGGTAAATCAATTACTTTAGGTTACATTTATAGAATATTCGTACCAATGGGTACGAATGTCTGCATGTCACTTGCTCGAGTATAACTATTCAGCCGTTTTTCCTCCATTTCTAGGTTTCCTATCACTTTACAACTGAAAGAACACTTGGATATATGTCAGCCACAATATTTTGACACCAATGTTATTTATGAATTTAGGCAATGCTGGTTGTAGAATGACATATACAGTGGCAGAAAGGTGATGTGGCTAAACTCTCGTTTTTAGGCCTACTATGTTTTAGCAGCCCTATTTTTTTACGAATTCCAGTAAAGTCGCCCCCTCGTAACTCACCTCCTACAAACTTGCCCATATTTGTAGACTAACCTATTTGTACCAATGGGGTATAAATGTCTGCAAGTTGCAATGCTCGAGTATTATGTATTCAGCATTTTTACTGTATTTCTAGGTTTCATATTTCTCCTTTGAGTCTAATATTATTTTTGAACCCAGTTAAACTTATTTACTAGCCTATTTCAGCATGCTAATTATTACATTTAGGCAACGCTTTTTGTAGACTGGCATACACAACACCAATGCTGATCTGTTTACGTCGTCGATCCAACTCATCCCCAAACTGACTCGTCCTCAGTTTACTTGTCCCCATGTCAACTCATCCCCAAGTCAACTCATTCCCAGTTCAGACATCAGAGTATCGCTAAATGCTGTATTTAGAGCAGGAATGGTGGTTTTGTGTATGTCGATTTTGGCGGATTTTTTATTTTGACAGTGATAAGGCTTGAGCTGCAATGCCATTGTAGAGCATATCACACTGTGATCCATGTCACAGTCAGCACTGCAGTGTTTTGTACAAACAAAGGGTAGACCTAGGGAGTACAAAAGAATTAGTTTTGCGGGTAGAACACATCATTCGTGACAGTAAAGCAAAAAA
Source organism: Nesometra sesokonis (assembly GCA_025631205.1). Classification (NCBI taxonomy): domain Eukaryota; kingdom Metazoa; phylum Echinodermata; class Crinoidea; order Comatulida; family Antedonidae; genus Nesometra; species Nesometra sesokonis. The sequence continues at coordinate 21,476 of JAOTQE010126987.1, forward strand.
AAAGAAATTTCTTTTAATATAACGGTAGGCTGTCTCTAGGCCTAAACCTAGGCCGAGTTTAGTGAAGTACTAATATTAGTAATGTATTGTGAACATCACAAATTTAATCAACCTCACTTGTTACATTGTTAAACATTGGTATGATGTTATATCTCCTACAAAATTTTACTACTGCTTTTGAAAAACATGAATTTTTAATGTCTATCTTTATTGATCTAACGAAAGCATTTGATCTAATTAACCATAATATACTTATTCGTAAATTGTTTAATTATGGGATTAGTGGGGGTGGCATTAAACTGGTTTAAGAGTTATTTAAATAATCGTAAACAATATGTAAATATAGGTGCCTTCAAATCTTCAATACAAGATGTAACTTGTGGAGTTCCACAAGGATCTGTGTTAGGTCCACTGCTATTTTTGATTTTTGTCAATGATTTATCAAGAACATGTGACACTTTAAAAGTTATATCATTTGCCTATGACATTACCATTTTTTATAGCCATTCAGATCTTAATATTTTATATAATACTGTTAATACCAAATTGAAATTATTTACCAAGTGGTTTACTTCTAACAGATTAATTATAAACGCACAAAGAACTAATTATATTCTTTTCCATTCAAAACACTTGTAATCTTAAAATTAAAATAAATGGTCAAATAATAGAAAGAAAAAAATCAGATCCCTTTTCTCGGCGTTTATATACAAGAACATCTTAAGTGGAATGATCACCATAATTATATAGCTAATAAAATTTCTAAAGTAATTGGTATTATAAGTAAACTGAGATATATACTCCCATCTAATATTTTATTATGTTATACAACAGTCTAATTCAACCTCATCTTATATATTGCAATTTAATATGGGCTGCGGACTGTCCTTCTAACTTAGACAAGCTCAAAAAATTAGTTAAAGGTGCCGCCCAAATAATTACCTTTTTTCATTACTGTGCACCGTCTAAAAGCTTCATATCCTTAATATTTATGACCTACATAAATTACAAATATTATCCTATTATCAAATTTGGTACTTTTGTCACAAAATGCAATATCAGCCAAATTTTTGACCTAAGCAATCTGACTAATTATTGAATGATATATTTTTTGTTCTATTTAGTGAAAGAGAATATGAAATTGATCAACTGAAGAAGTCTAATAAAGAAGTTAATGCTTCAAAAGTAAAAGAGATTGAAGATCTTAAGAAAAAGGTGAATATCATACAAACATTCTAACTACTCTACCTGCAGCTGTACATCTCCATTATTATAGTTTTCTTTATTAGTCCCGCTTTAACCGGTCATCAGCTACTTATAATATATAGTACCATCTATTGTTCTGTAACAGTGGACTGCAGTAGGGTACAATAAAAAAAAATGGCAACTACAGTATTACATTTGAAAATATCGCTCCGTTTGGATACCAAACAGAGCGACTTTAGGATAAATTTAATGAACAGAATGTCTGTTATGTAGTTTGTTTCTTTTATTGCGTACAGTTTTCACAAATTCTTAAAATTGTATTGCAAAGCCTTCCTAGGACTAGTAAAATTCGTTCGCGTTCTCGCTATGCTAAGCCTAGGCCTACAATCTGGCAGCCTACAGCGGTTGATAGTGCCCTTGAATATTCTACATTTTTTTGCCCAACGGTAAGCCAAGAATGCATGGCTCACTGTAAGCGACAGGCAAGGTCATGAAATAGACCAAATTAAAATGCTTCAAAAATACATTCGTTTTACGAAAATAATTAATTTGAGAATTGTATTCAGTAACATAATAAGTAATTCTTCTATTAGGAGTTTTGTTATTGAAATTCATATGAGGCTAGTCATGGCAAACCCACCAAGTTGTCGCACAGGAAGTTATTGAGAAATAAGCAAACAACAGGAAATATAAACAATTACAAAGACAATTTGTGTCTATTTTGTCCAATAACTTCAGTTATAGATGTCCGATTTTCATAATTGATCCCTCATTTTAAAGCTTACGAAAAGTGTAATATAATTGTAACAATAACTCAATTTTCAATTTTCCTACAACTTGGTGGTTTTGCCGTGTCATGCCTCATATATTCCTGTGTAAAATCATGTTATTCCAATGAACATAGGCAGAATGCATTATGTGTAAATCTGGGATTATTCATACGTCCATGGGGAGACTGAGCTCTGGGCGTTTTATAGGCACAGCGTCGTGCATGTATACAATCACCTGTGGAAACAATTGAGTGCATGTTGGTACTATCTTAGCGATACAATGGCGGTGTGTTTAGTGTGAATGATGGTAGTGTTTGGTCATGTTTCTGAAGGTTAAGTTTCATACATTGCTTTTGAATGAAACAATAAATTTGTGTTGGTAGCAACATTCTGTGTTTTAATAACAGCTTGTAAGTCTAAAATAGAAATCACTCTACGGGTTTGACTTTGATTGTGAGCATAGGAACGTTGGTGTCCGTAGGCCTCTGGTTTTTGAAATTGGAGGCCACAATGAAAAATGTTTGGTGTAGATAAGGTTGAATGATATTATTTATCAACAATTGTTGTAGAAAAATATCATCGTATTAAAATCTTCGATTAGTATAACTATATTTTGATTTTTGCACACATCTGCATTGTTTACATCTCAGGGAACCTACATCGTCAGCCAGTTTGTGTTGGCAAAAAAAGTATGACAACCCAAAGAAATTAATCTTGAAAGAAAAAAATTGCCATTTTTCTTCATTGTAATGACAAAGAGGTGGCACCGGGTTACTTTGCTTCCAGGTCGATTATATGAATAATAAATAATAACATAGGTACAAATATGCTTTTTTTTAAACTAGGTCATAAGACAAAGAATTCAATTGTTTGAAGCAGACCTTTTCCATAATTGATCAATAAATGATAGTAAAAGCCTATTGGAGGGCTAGAATTATGTGACAATGGGTGAATAAAATTGTGGAATTTATCAAGCAAAATCAGCCTTTTTAAGAGACTTTGACCTGTTTGGGCCTAGTGACTTGAATGTAGCTAATACAGACGGATTGTGGCCCACTAGGTAAATCATTTATAGAGGTAAATGGATTAGGGATAAGTATTATAATTAACCAAAAATAAGTTTTGAACAAAATACAGTTGTTGAGTGCAACATAATAGCTAATTGGTCAAAATTATGAAAAGTTTATTTATCAATACTGCCCATTGTGAAAATAAATGGTTGCGAAATGTTTGAAATAAATAGGGCCACGAAAATTATGGGAACCCTTCCCCACCAATTGCAAAGCACAAGTTCGCTCCAACCTCAAATCAAAAAAATTGAGAATCGAAATTAGTGTATTTCAAAATGTTAATGAAATTTTTACATTGAAAAATAACCAAAATTATAAAAATTACCTTAAACCATACATAGATCAAAACTGAAGAAATGTTTTTCTTCCCCACCCTTTGTTTCATGAAAAATTAAAATTCTGGAACACACCCACCCCGATCATAAAAGGTATTGCCCCCTTTTGTATAATCCTGGATCCGCCCTGTACTGTCTATGTGTATTTGTTTCAAATCTGACTTACACATGAAACATTACAAATATGTTTAACATCATCGATCTGTTGGTTCTATTATGCATGATTTGAGTAGCAGCAATATGTTGGAGAGGCAGAATTAGGGAGCAAAGCAATGCAAAGTTTAAATAATGACCTTTTTGATAGTTTACTTACAGGGAGTCAAGGTATGAGGAAATCAAAGGAAAGTATGAACAGTTACGAGAAAAATACCAGAAAGGAAAACAAAAAGAAAGTGCATATTGCAACTATATACAGCAACTGCCAACCATGCAGGATCACCACAGTAATTTAGACAGAATATCCTTTTTTGTTTGTTTTTCTCTAATTCTCAATATGCCACTCACTTTTTTAATTTAAAAAAGGAAGACCTGTTTTAGTCATGACTAATTAAATTAACTGGTACCACTAAACAATGGCTATACTATAGTCATAGCTGTTGTGTTGATCTGTTGTTTCATATAGGCAGATACTTCTAAATTCTTACTTCAGCTCTCAGGTAGGCATCCACCTACCTGAGAGCTGTCAACCATATATCCATTATTTCTTTATTTTTTTTGGAAGGTTATTTCTATTTAAAGTATCTTTTATTGTGTCCATTGCCTTGGGTCCTAGTCCAGTCTGTTGTTATTGCCCATGTTGCTGTATCATAAATCAAAGTAAGGGGTGAGACTGTATCAAAAATGATCTGCTTTGTCTTCTAAGGTACATGTTTTCCTTTGAGATAATATATAAAGCATCTACATTACTGAATTTTTCAATTCTCTCTTTGATATCCAGTTTATTTCTACCTTCTTGCATGACAATGCTTCTTAGAAAACATTCCTTCCAGTGATTTATCTCTCTGCAGATCTTCTATTTCATCATTGTAATATGAGATGTCATGGCCATGATGATACTTGTTCTGGGTGGGTTGTATCTCTCTCCAGATCTTCTCTTTCATCATCGTAATATGATATGTCATCTTCATAGGCCATGATGATACTTGTTGTGGGTGGGTTGTATCTGTCTCCAGATCTTCTCTTTCATCATCGTAATATGAGATGCCATCTGCATAGGCCATGATGATACTTGTTGTGGGTGGGTTGTACCTCAATATAAAAATAACCCTACTTAAGTGACTAGCTCCTAGACTAGTCTAGCACTAGACTAGGCCTAGATCTAGGCCTAGTCAAGGTAACCTAAAGTTAAAGTTTATGCTAGCCATCTACTCAGCCCCACTGAGACTCAAGAGTCTCAGCTACGTTAGAATGTGTTCCTTTATTTTCATGTAATTCAGTCCCTCAACCTGCTCTCTGTACGCCGTCTTAGAGCCGTTCCTTGGGCCTTTTACTTGCCAGCGGCACATTCACGTAAACTTTACCTCCAAGTCCACACTCGCGTAACACACACACACACCTGTACTCGATTTCTTGTGAGAACAGATGATGCCTTATTATTTACGACCAGATGTAGTAGTAAGTATGCATGCATAAACCAATGACATATGAATAGCCATGAAATTATTCTTGCAGCTTGTCATAGGATTAGCCACTACCAATATCAAACGCAATTATTTGAAGTTTTAGCATAAAAATCATCAGCTTAAGTTGTTATTTTAATAATTGTTTTTGGAGAAGTATTTAAATATTTTCCTTAACTTTAATTTAACTTGAAGACTCTAAAAGACAAGGAGATATTATTATCCGAGAGAATACAGCAATTAGAGAGCTCACTGGCAGAAATACGGAATGTTAGCTGTAGCAAAGATACTGAAATTAGTGAACTGCATATGTCTGTTGAAAGGTATTTTATTCATTTGACATGTTCCTTCACCTTTAGGCAGATATGAACATGGGTACTGTACTACTGAGAAGAAATAGATTTGAGGTAGCATATACTTTGAAGGAAAGGGAATTGAGAGAAAAAAAAATACCAAGAAATGTCTTGAAAATCTGATTAAATCGCATAAAAAAATAATAAAGAACACGCATTAAAATGAATGTGCATGCACAGTCACATAGTGGCAGCGGGTGCAGTCTAGGACCAATTGTCAGAATATGTTCTTTTTTTACATTTTGGACTTGTGAATTACAAATCATGGGGTGGTTGAGCATGTTATATAAACGATGGTAAGGCGGTTTGCAAAATAAATTTGAAAATGGTATCATATCACAGGTTAAACAACAAAAATAGGAACAAGTTTGGTTGTGACACTTTTTGTAAAAAATATTTAATTCAAATGTCACTATCAACATTAAAAATAACTACGTGTTATAATAACTACAAATTATGGTATTTTTTGATTAAAAAACAGACTGTTACCATAATATACATGATTTGAATGCTTTATGTAAAATTTAAAAAAATAAATCTGAACCTTTAAATTATAGGCCTGTTAGTTTAACTTCTGTTTTAGGTAAAATTATGGAAAAAATTGTAAAAGATAAAATTAGTCATTTGGAAAATTAATTTTGCTAAAAGATAGCAGCATGGTTTTCGCTCAGGTAAGTCATGTGTTACTCATTTTTGGATTTGTGGACATTCTGGTTAGATAACAGATTATCGTTTGATTGTATTTATTTTGATTTCCAGAAGTCATTTATAAGGTTTTGCATAAATGTTTATTGCATAAGCTGAGGTCTTATGAAATTTCTGGAAATTTCTTACAGTGGATCCATGATTTTTTGATTGATAGAAAACAAAGGTTGTTGTTATGGGAAAAGGTCCGAATGGCGTAATGTTGTAAGTTGGGTGCCCCAAGGCAGTGTTCTTGGGCCGTTATTATTTGTTATTTTCATTAATGATCTCCCAGAAGTTGTTTCCCATTCAGATATAAAGCTTTTTGCTGATGACACAAAATTGTTTAGGGTGTTTCAATCTGATTTGGACAGAGCTTTATTACAATCTGATATAGATGCAATGTATAAATGGTCTAGAGATTGGCAGTTATTTTAATCTAACAACATGTAAATTGATTCATTTTGGTTCAAAAAATTGAGTTAGATTATTTCATTGGAGAGAGTATTAACAAAGTTTCTATTGAATGTGTTGAAGATGAAACTGATTTGGGAATTTTAATAGATAATCAATTGAACTTTTCTGCTCACACCACCAAAGTTGTGGATCTGCAAATAAGGTACTTGGCATGATTTCAAGTTTCTTGATTCTAAAAGTTACATAAGTTAGTATAAAACGTATAAAACTATGGTTAGACCTATTATGGAATATGGTGGTAGTGCGTGGATACCTCTTTATCAAAAGGACAAGGACCGATTGGAAAAAGTTCAACAACGTTCCGCTATGCTTGTATCGAAAATTAGAAATAAAAGCTATGAAGAAAGGTTGAGGGCCTTGGATTTGCCAACATTAGTTTTTAGAAAGAAGAGGGCTGATGTATTGCAAATTATGAAAAAGTTTCACAACATAGACGAAGAGAAGCTCTTTCAGAAATTTAAATATAAGAAAACCCGGGTCACAAATATAAAATCAGTAAACCTAGTGTAAAGTTAAATGTTAGAAAAAGTTCATATTTAGTACGAGTTGTAAATGATTGGAATTCCTTACCAAGTCATGTTGTTGATGCTGCAACAGTAAATGATTTTAAGTCGGTATATCAAAATATTGGTCTGACCACCAACTAAAGTTTCGCCCGTATGTAAAAGAAGAGTATGCAGAAATGATGGAGGTACAAATGATCTAAGTTCTCAAAGTCCCATGGTTCAAGGTAAGTTCAAGGTAAATGTACATTATATGTAGCTTTAATAATTTCTTCATAATGAGAATTTCATGTGTTGCATTACACCGTTTTACATTTATTTATTTATTTATTATTTTTCTTTTTTATTTTTTTTTCTTAGTATAGATTTAAAGTACCACATAATTAGTATCTAAGGTGGCTATGACCTAAAGCAGATTGGATGATAGCATTCAGCTTATATAGTCTCCTCCACAATTTTACTCAAATATAAACTATTTAAATATAATTCAATAATTCACTGTATCAGTAGATTTGTGGAAATAAAGTGAACATTGAACATTGAACATCATAGTATGGTAATGACAATTAAAAAGTTGTTAAATTATGATTTAAACTAATATTTAACCATCTTGTGCATTTTCTAAACAGTGAAATTTATGTGTGTATGATGCTGTATAACATTCAGTCCATAGTTCAGTACACACAAATACAAATGTTGTTATATAATTTGCCACAGAATTTAAAAAATCATCAAATCTTAAAAGGAACTCGATTTGAACTCAACATTCTAACGAGTTAGCTGATCCGCATGATTACGTGCAATTTTGTGGTGCAATCAAAAATGTGGAAAAGTAACACGGACAAATACTTGAGGAGCTTTTGAATAATCAAAATATTTGTGTTGAAGTTTTGATGGAATATGAGGACTAATAAAGATAATAACCACATTTTAACCTTTCACCATTATGACATAAAATTGAAAATGAATGGTATTTCTTGTAGAGAATATGTCATTTACAACATTTTGAAATTTCAAAGAAAATCAATGGCCAATAACCAAGATAACTTCAACTTAATAAAAACAAATATTACATTATAGTTTTTAAAATTCAGATTACAAAATTGATCAAGTCAAAATGTCAAGTCATGCCTTATGAATCATTGAATCATATATACAGTTCATGTTTTCAGAATTGGAATAAAAATTGGGGGTTATACCAGCCATTCTGATGAGTTATGGCGCACTTCATTTAGCTATGTGTTTACCTATTGAAATTTTAAAGATACACATACACGTGCATCACGGATGAGCTAGCTATTTACACACATGAACTTTACAATCCATCTGAAGTTTATGCTAACTAAATGTGATTGAGAAGATGACTAGGATTCTTTGACTAAGATCTCACACCTTTGCTTTTTAGTTGGGTATAGCTGCGTTAGCAGACTGCAGCATTAACGCAGCACTCGGCGGCAAAATATTCCATAGCAGTCACACTCTTGCGTTGTAGTTCGTTTAGATTTTGAAAAACGATCGCCTATGGTTGCATTTCACCTCGCCCCCAACTCGCTTTTGCTTGTAACAGTACGATTCAATACGAGTACTGCTCGTGCCGTTGAGTGTTTACCTCGCCCGCCATTCGTTTGTTGCTCACTAGCATCTCGCACTAGCTCGTTTTACTGCTCATCCACTCGTTCCCGCTCGCTTCCTGCTCGTTCTGCTAAGTGTCAGTTCGTTTTGCTGCGTACAAGCTCGTAGAGAGTTTCGTTAGCATATAATTTCTTGTTATTTTGCCCTACCACCAGCATACTCTCTGCGAATATAGATATAGACCCATCAATTTAGTCAACCATGACTTTGCAAAACACCTCTATTTGAACTAATTTATGATTTGGTTCATCTGGACGAAAATGGCCAATGACGGTTTGTGCCAGGGATATTGCGCATTGACAAAGCCATATCTGGCGTCAAAGCTGTGGATTCGATCTTAGACCGGCAAAATATATGGCCAGGGTCAATGAAACAAGCTGATAAGTGAACTAGAAGCTGAAAATCAAGAAGCATTCACAAACTTTTTAAGAATATGTTCTGCAATGGTTAAAAAAAAAAGGCTGCGTTGGCTTGCGTTAAGCAACTCGGTGTCGCTCGTCCTTGCTCGCGTTAGCTGGTTGCCACTCGTCTTAGCTCGCATAGATTTTGATCTTGCGTTCAGTTGCGGATGTTTGAAAAAATTTCAAACTAGTGAGCTAGAACACAAAGCCTCTGCGCTAGTCTGCCTATTGACTTCATATCAGCACGTTTCATTGCAAAGTGCTGTGTAGGCTGCATTAGGTTGCGTTGGGACAAGCAAGCTCGAAATGCGAAGGTGTGAGCTAGGCTTACCATACTAATGTTTGGAGGGAACTGATGCAAAGATAAGGAGACATCCTCAAAATAAATATAGCAATAACGATTTTCGAGATTAAAATCAAATATTTTAAAATTATATGTAAAAACAATGACGTCACAATGCCTGATCAACCAATATGGTACATGAAGTCTTAACTACAAGTTATGTTTTCTGAATATAAAATAAAATTTGAGGGTCACCGTGTGCATTCTGAAGAGCTATAACTGTTTAAACTTATGCATAGTTTAAGCATAATTTCACTGTTTATTGGCAAAAATGCCCACACGGATGTGCAAGTTTGATGCACCCATAGGGCATTGTGATTGCTCCTAAAATTAATGAAATGAAGAATAAAAAAATTTGTCAATTCTGTCTCAGGAATGCATAATATTGGAATATAATGTTGTTTCCATTGCCTGTGAACACTACGCGCTCAAAAACGTGCACGCGTACAGAACATTTGTGAAAATTATGAAATGCTCAAAATGACATGAGTCATGCTCTAATGTGATTGAAAATTGATTTTGAGCGTTTCTAAAATCTAGCTCGCATGTATGTGCGTATAACGACACGCGAGAGAGCTTTTTTGTGATACAGTACCTTCAAGATCTACCTTGCTCACTTAATATGATCTAGAAATGACAATTTGTTAGGCAGATATGATCAATAATGTAAAATCATATAATTGCACGTAGATGACTTCACTAATGGCTGATTATCTTAAAAATGTTAATTCTTCCATGTCAGACCAAAAGCTATTATCTTTGAAATTTTTATGTTAATAAGTATAATAAGTTTTGAGAAATCCTGTTCACAAAAAATGGAAGAAAAGAAAGAAAAAAAAACAATACCTGATCAGTAATCATTACGGATCAGGTAATTATTATACAATTCTGTGTAGTTTGACAACATAACTTTTAGTTAATAAAATGAGAATTTTAGCAATGTTTTAAGCAGATTGATCCTTGTTAAGTAAAAGCAATTATCTGTTATTCTTATTGTAATTTTCAGTTATGTCATTCCACCTTCTATTTGAGGCACTTTATAAGCATTTTCTTTCTTAATGGTTTTTTTATACAGTTATAAGGGAGAGATCAGGAAGTTAAAGGAAGCGATTGGTGCAAACAGTAAAGATGGTGCTGTAGACAATTTGAAGGTATTCAATAAACATGATGTAGAAGACATCAGGAAAGAGAATATTCTTCTCAAAAGCGAAGTTAATCGTCTTCAACAGGTATTCAGTTCCTATTTTTAAGTATTTTCCACACTCAACATCGTACATCAATGAGAAGTGTATCAAATTGATCTCTGTTTACATGTATACCGGAGGGCTATTTTTGTCACGAAGTACGATGTTGAGTTTGAGAATAGTTGCATTCTAATCGAACTTGACCTTGCCACATAGGCCCAATGGCCGAGTGGTATAGGCATCTGCATATCAAGCAGGTGACCCGGGTTCGAGTCCCGATTGAGCGACTTCTTTTCACTCTCAGTAGATTTCCTTATTGTTTACGTTTCTATATAAGTATCCAAGGTATATCTACTTGGTGGTTTACACCATTTATGATTATAATTAAGTGTAAAAAAGTATCTTGTTTGAGGTCCTGCCTAGCTGATTTATCTACAATGAGAAGTGTATCAAATTGATCTCTGTTTACATGCATACCGGAGGGCTATTTTTGTCACGACGTACGATGTTAGTGTGAGAAGGGTTGCATTCTAATCGAACTTGAACTCGCCACATAGGTCCAAATGGCCGAGTGATATAGGCGTCTGCATATCAAGCAGGTGCAGGTGACCCAGGTTCTGCTTGGCAGTTTACACCATTTCTGATTATAAACACACACCCACATACATATAGAGAAATCTGCTGAGAGTGAAAAGAAGTCGCCCCAACCGGACTTGAGCCCGGGTCACCTGCTTGATATGCAGATGCCTATACCAGGCAGGGGTGACAAGTGATCATACAAATATCTTCTGTTTTATGTTGTGAGCTTAGAATGCAGGGGTGACCATTGATCTTAAAAACATCTTCTTCTATATGTTGATAAATATGTTTAGCCTAGAATGCCTGGGTGACCAATGATCTTACAACTGTCTTTAGTTATATCCTTTATGAACATGCTGGGCAGCCAGTTATCTATCATTAAAATGAACATTGTGATTTATTTCTCTCTCCACTAATTATTTCCAAACATATTCCAAGTAGAGTTATGATTTTTTTATATGTTGTAACAACAGCCAACATTACAAACATCTGCTGACTTAGAACGCTACTGTATTTTTTGATGCTACATAAGTCTTTTTGACAAAAATTAACATTTTTTGCTGATCACTTTCAAATTTTACTACCTTTTCTGACGTCATTGTGTGAAGTATCACTCTATTATGCATGTTACTATCTCATATGTTGTGACATAGCGCTCTAATATGTATATTACAATCCCCACATACACACATTTTTAGGAAATATTCAGATTTTGAAATGTGTTCTAACAACCATCACACAAGAAAGAGGATAATGTTGCAATTTGATCCAAAAGGGCTCTGTTGATACGTAACTGTATAAGGTTTCTCTGATAGACTGTAGGAGAAATCCAGTGATGGATTAAAGGGGGTCTGTCAGCCCGTGGGCCTCCTGCATTTGTAAAAATAAAATTTTGGATATGGGGACAAAAAGGTTAAAAAAATTATCTTCAATATAAAAGTTTGTGATTCATGAGTGCCTTTTCCACCTCCGAACATGATCATAAATTTTATCTTGGCCCCAACCATGGTGGGGCTGAGGTGGTATAATTTTTTTTTTATGTAGAAGCATCTATTTCACATTCCAAGATCCGCCATTGATACCTTATCATTTATTTTATTTTTAAAGGGGCCATACCAGTAGGGTCCCTAATCGAGCTCCTTGTCCAGGCTGTGTTGATACATAATATCATCATGTGACTTTGTCATCAACTGTATGACATCATCCAGTGGTAGACTAAAGGTGGGTGGGGATGCTGGCCTGGGCCTCCTAAAAACTGATAAAAATATAATTATATTCAAATTACAAGTCTGTTTGAGGACCTTTTTCGCCAGCAGTTTAGAGGTACTATAATCATAATTTGTTTTCTCAGTCCCAGGCATGTTGGTGAAGTGATATGCATAAAGCTTCCTCCCTGAGCCCCTTTTTAAATTCCAAGATCTGCCACTGATGTGCAATTATTATAACTATTATTATTATTATTATAACGTGCAGAAAGCTTTTATTTTGAGGTTTAGTAGTCTCCTTAAACATAAACATTCAGAAGGCTTTTAATGTACATGTTATGCTAGTTGTTATATCACTAAAAATACTTAATAATTCTGTTATTTTCAGGTTATTGACAGCAAGCACTCAAAGTTAAAGAATGTACATGATGAGAAGCAAGAGAAAGTGAAGACTTTAGAAAGTAGAATTGAACAAGAGCAAAGTACCATACTCTCACTAAAAGATGCACTTTACACCAAGGAAGCTGACTTAAACAAAATGCAAGAATCCATGAGACAGGTATGTATGCGACCCACCAGATACCTGTGCTCTAAATATACTGTATCAGTATTAAGCAATTATTGTGCTTGTGGTTCAAGCAATATTGGAAACAGACAGATTAAAAATGAGATGATGAGAATACAGTCAAAACAGTCCTGAAGTTGGATAAATAGAGATCCAAGATGCCAGTTATTGAAATTTGGTGAAAACAAATGAGGTTTTAACAAATAAGATTTTAACAAATAAGGTTTTAAGAAATAAGGTTTTTGAGTGTTTTTTTTTCCCCTTGGATCATGGACTTCACTTCTCCCCCACCCGGCTAGCAAGCCTGGATCCGCTTCTGAGAAATATATTGCCAGCATGAGCCTTTAGTGAATATAGTACTTGCCTGAAACCTGACAGAGGCAGTTTCGGAATTCATTAAAAACTCGTCAAATAAAACATACAAATATTGACTGGTCATGAGGGGGATAGTGAGATCTATTGTCAAGAGGTGATGAGGAGAGCAGAGCCTACTGTCGCCCAAGCAGCCTGAGAGAAGATAGTAGGCTCTGATCTTCTCATCACTGAGTGACAGTAGATCTTACTATTCACTGAATAAAAAAGCAGTCAATATTTGCTTTATGTTTTTGATTGACGCTTAGACGTATTGGACCAGTCATCGTAAACTCGACTAAAATCACACTGCAAACTTCAACAAAATTTTTATGAATAGGAATTTGAAGTCTAAGTTGTAACTAGAACTATTTTAAGCCTAGTTCGAACTAGGAATATAGTTGGTTTTAAGAATATGGGTGTTTGTTTTTATGGTTAATTAGACTTAGCTAGATTAGGCTGTGCCTATAGCATTTACAAAGGAAATTCTTTGAAAGTGCCTGTGTGTATTCTGAGGCATACATGGTCAACTACAGTTAGCCTAGCCCAGGACTCCTAGGCCTTAGACCAAGCTAGGCCTACATCTACTGTAACTCATAGGGCACTCAAATCAACTATACAGTATTCACCATAAAATTTACTCATGGTCGTCAGGGATTGGGTATTCATTTTTAATGCAGTACTTTCAACATAGATTTGCAATAATTTAAAAAAATAATAGACAAAACATTTTCCTTTGTATTAATATTTTTACTGTCAAAATTGTCACTTTGCCAGTTTATCATCGTTGAGTTGCTCGCTGAACCATGTCGTCTAGTCAAAAGGCATAGCAGGTGCAATTGCCATAGCAAAAAGCCTAAGTTGGTAGGCTTAGAAAAGTAAACATCGTGATAGGGAAAAAAGTTACTATCATTGACGGGAAAAAGTATTATCACATGTGTAGTACTTTCTTCCCCTGAGATCTTCATGATTGGAATTCATGATTCATGATTGGATTCATCAAGTTTTTGACCAATCAGATAACTGGAATCTATATATTTGTGGTATTTCAGTATTGCTTAAAAACCAAACACAGTTATTGCTTTATAATTCAATAATGCCGTTTTGAGGGAGCACTCAGCATCGTCATTGAATTATAAACACTTATAGGTGCTGCTCAGAGCCAAAAATAATACAAGCATTTGCCAGTCCACTGATCTACACTGCAGCAGGGACGAAAGTTATTCATGGTGTAATAGAATACTAATTTATTAGTTATTCGTTATTTGTATTTATTTATACTTTTTGTTTATTATTTGTTTAATTTGAAATAGCTTGCTGCTCAGAGCCAAGAAATGTATGAACATAACTTAAATCTAACAGAGAAATGTCAGAAACTAGAAAAGGTTGTGTCTGAAGACTACATAAAGTGCAGCAGGCAACTACTACTGGAAGTCTCTACATGTGTGGCAGACATTCAGTGCTTAGTGCATATACTAGTGGAGCAAGCTGAGGGCAAGGAACCGGATATGTCCATGTTACTTGGTGTTAAATGTAAGTTGCTCAAGTCAATTTTACAATCATTCTTTTGGTATAAGTAATCTAGTGTTAATTAATAACAGTTGTGTAAAGTCTGCTGGTAATCACTAGCCAAGCAATATATGCATGTTTGAACCTGTTTCTGGATCTGACAAAATCATACAAGTTCATACGTTATAATATGTCTTCCACATCAACCTAAAGTTAAATATCAGCCTTCACTTGCCATGGTATTTAAAAAAAATATATCCATAAGGACTATGTTCCCTGTACCATAGGAAGCATGTGACCATGTTCCATAGAGAACATATTTCATGTTCCATAGGAACATGTTTCTTGTACCATAGGGGACATGTGACCATGTGTGACATTAGAGTGAATATAAAACTATACCTTCCGAGTAATTTGACACCAATTTTAGTCCAATATGACCAGTGGTTGTCGAGATAGGGGTTCGGTCAAATTATGGGGTCAAAGGTAAAATATACAACTTTCGGTCATTTTTCTGCAAAAATATCCTTTAGAGTGAATATAAATGTTTATCTTATGAGTAGTGTGAGACCAAAATCGCTTCTCTAAACCTATTAGTTAGGAAGATATGGCATATATATACTTTACAACATTTGACCTTTAAAGATATATTGTCACTTGAAAATGATAAAAAAATAATCAACATTAATTTTTAAATTAACTTGCTCATATCAAAGTAACATCAA
>JAOTQE010126988.1:0-24134 GCA_025631205.1 Nesometra sesokonis
TCACATGGAGGTGTACTATTAATTCAACTGCATGCACTGTGTGCATAGGAACGTCGGCGGCCGTAGGCCTCTGGTTTCCACTCAGGACTATATCTCAGTTTCTATGGGAAATGAACTTTTTTCTTGAATTGAAAATGTTGTATTCATTGTCTTTGTGTTTTTTCCACTTTTCAGTTGGTGCATGAGACATTAATGGATGGACCCAATGGACCAGGTGCAAGGTGAGTCTCATTAATCTTAAACCCATTAATATGTTTATGTTTGTTTTTTTTACATTTGAGGTGTCGTGACAAAATGAGTCGTGTTGTACGCCAGGTCAATTTTAGATATTCACAAAAATAGAGAGAAAGTGATAATTTGATGAAATAGAGATTAATTTTGTTGTTTTGTTAAGTTTATTACTTAATTTTTTATAATTTATATTTACAATAAAACATGTTTTTTAAGCAACATTTTTAAGTTATTTTTCAAAATCAATGGAAAAACCATGCAGGAAGTCAACAGTTTATCTTTAAAGTTGATTTTCTCTAAAGTGTGTTTTTATAAACTTATATTTCAAAATTATTTTCGCTGGTTATACTTAACCTATGAACTTAACTCAAAAACTAAATTAAAGCTTATATTATTTTATATCAGAATTTAACAATATCTCAATTTTGCTTTTTTGTACAAAACGACTCATTTTGTGATGGCACCTCACATACCTACAAAATTGATTTCTATCTGAGGATTAAAATAACTAATTACTAAAGCCTGTTTACTTGTCAATGTTAATAGATAATGTCATTACGAAAAAACAACATTTTTCAATATGTATAAACATTATTACAAAAACAGAAATTGACAGGGTTAAAGGTCACCCTAATGCTGTAGTTAAGATTATCAATCATTAATGTTATTATTTGTGTTGCCTAACAATGAAACAACATAAAAATAGTAGCATTAACATTTTAAAAAAAACATACAAATTCAATACAAATTGAAATTAACATGCACATTATTCAACTAAAGAGAGTGTATAAACTTTCTTTTTGTGCTTTCATTTTTATATCGCAAATAAAATTGACTTGTTTATTAATCATCTAAAACCTTTCTAGGTTATTTTATTGTTAGACAACATAAACAATAATGTTAACAATTGATAATCTTAACTATAGCATTAGGGCGACTTTTCTCCTGTCAATTGCTATTTTTGTATTAATTTAGTGATTAAGTTGTAATTGAGCAAAATAGCCTACTACATCTTAATATAAGCCTTGTTATTGCTTGTGTGTGGGAGCAGTGGATGCAGGAGTTGTTGTTTAGAATCCCAATGGAGAGGTTGGGACTTTGAGCCTCATCATGCTTGCCTGTGTTATTCTTTACTTCATTCTACCCAGCTGTACTGGTGCTGATAAATTTCTGTGAAGTAACCTAAAAAGGACTAACATCAAAGACCTTTTAATGTAAAGATAGCGCACTGGACGATTTTTGCATGGAATTTCTGTAATGATGTTGTACACCACCTATGTTCAATTCTACTCATTATTTTGTAGGGGGCGCTATAAAATGTTTTTTTTATTATTGTTTTTATAATAGTTATTTATTTAAAATAATTATTATTTAGATTTATTTTCCAAAGGGGTGATACTGAATTTTATATAGATATTAATATTATATCATTAGTATTTAAATAAATGCATCTGTTTTATCAAATCAAATCATTTTTATTCACAATATTTTCTACCTGCACGTTTGTTACTCCTTATTTTGTAGTGGGTGCAATTCCATTATGCACTGGAATAGGCCAGCACGCTGTCCTTACATTGTAAGAACTTTGACTAACATCCTATCCTGGGATATAGAGGAGTACGATACTATTATTCACTTCACCGTATGGAAACTGGGAATAATCTTGAGCCCTATGTATTGCTTAAGCCCCTGCACACTTGAGGAATTCTGCTCTGCAAACTGCCTCGTGAGGCACTTTGCTTACAGTGTGTCAAATTTTTAGTAAGCAAGATGCCTAGCAAGGCAATGAGCAAAATATCTATCATGTTATTCGACTTTGCTTGCAGTTTGCGCCAAAGCTAAGATAAATTCTTACTATTTTGCTGTTATTGCACATGCACATGTCAACCATAATGAACTAAAGCACACCGATTCCACTATCTTTGCCAATCAGATTGTTTAATGCTCTCGGGCGTGCAAAGAATGTTGTATGTTCAAGAATTTTGCTTGAAGTGTATGGACAAAGTATAATGCTGAGCAAAATGCCTGACGAGTCAGTTTGCTGTGAGAAAAATTTTTCAAGTGTGTGCCTGGCTTAATCACCACCAGAAGAACCGAACTGGAAATAAGTCCACTTCAAGTATTTGTGGGTTATCTATGATGAAACACACACCAAATAAAAATCCATCTCTCTGTTTGTGGAATATGAAATTTGTTCTGAAAAAAAATCTAATATCCAATCTATCACTTTAATCTAAATCTTACTTTCATGTTTTTTGTCATGACAGGAGTCGAGGTGAGGCACCTAGGAGAGGTGAGAGTGGCTACTACCCGCCGGGCTATCTGGCGCAACATGCTCGTAATGGTCCAATAAACCTAGCCAGTGAGGCAAGAGACACTGTAAAGGCTGTTAAAGCTCTTATGGAATCAGAACGTAAGTGTATAAAAAGGAAAAAACTATTCATGTTAATAGGGTCATTCAGACACATGGATTGCGATGCAAATTTCTATTTTTTTTGTGTGGGTGAACAGAAAAATTTCAAGACGTAGCGATAGCAATCCAATTCACAGTTATTCATGCGATTTTTCAGAATCATCGTGATAATTTGCTGCACACTGTGTGTAGTAAATCTGTTGCAGCTGATAGCTTTCATGTGTATGGACGCTCAGAAAAAAAATTGATTTTGAAACACGATTCTTAGCAAAATAGATTTTCAAATCTCAATTTTTTGTGTGAACTCCCCTAAAACCACCCAGACAAATTTTCCTAGCACTGAACTATAGCATTGTTAAAATGGGTATGTGTGTGTGTGTGGAAAATTATTGGAACTGCATGCCCTCTGTACTGTCAACGGCAAAATAATTCTTTAACATTTTTGCCTAAATTGGAAACATTCTCTCTATTTTGCTTATAAAGGTATTTGCAATTACTTAAAATAAATTTAATTTTATTTTTGTTAATAATGAAAACCATTCGAGCTTATGAATTTTGTAACCTCAATCCAGTATATAAGACCACATAACATAAGAAATGTTTGGAGAAGCACACAAACACATGTATGTATTTAATCTACAGGATAACACAATGTAACTTATTCCTATTTTATAGCAAATTAAAAAACAACTCCAACAAATTTAGTAGTTGTACAATCTTGTTGTAACCTGTATACAACATGTTCGTAGTACAAAATCTTCTGTTTTCTGTTTCTGTTTTCACAATTTGGGGCACTTGAAAACTGGGAGCTGCATAAACTGTTGCTTTAAGTTGTATTAGGCTGGGTCAGTCATTATTCAAATCATTTTTTTTCAGTTGACCCCTATTACTGTATTTTTTTGCAATTTGATTTAATTCTTTTATTTATATAGAATATTTTTTAGACAACTGTACCTACATACATGTATCTTTCATCATATTTGTTATAAACAAACATTTGATGGTCACCTTAAGGCAAGTTTGCTGGTTAACTGCAATTCAGAACCCTGAATTTAATCTAATCTATAAAGTCTGCCCCAAAAACCAATCCTAAACTAAACCTACTTCTTAAACTAAATATGGTTGGCCGTTGGCTCCGAAGAGTACTTTTTTAAATCTTCAGGTATTTTATGTTTTTAGCCAAAAAATTATTAAAATATCATGATTAAAAAAAGGTTTTATACAAAAGCTTTTAAACATAGATGTGAAGAAGTACTACAACTAATTTTAATATTAATTTTCAGCACTGCCGTATGGATGGGAAGAAGCATACACAGCTGATGGCATGAAATATTACCTTAAGTGAGTATCGATATTTGAAATTAATTTAATAAACTCCTTTGCATTGCGTTTTATGTTATACAGTATTTTTTATTCCAGTATAATGCCTAGTAACTTGACATTACCCTTTGAAAAATTAACACTGCTAATATGGTAGATAATTGTAATGGTACGTAAGTAAAATAGTACATAGAAAAATATAGCCATTTATAGACCTTCAGAACGACATATAAAAAAAACAACTGAAAACATAACCTCGCCAACTTTGTTGGTGGAGGTAATATAGTAACACTGGTATTTTTAAATAATTCCATAATCGGCTAGGCTGGGTTCACTACATTTCAAATGATCCAAAGAATGAATCTCAGACTGTAGGCAAAAAAACTACTGCACTGTTGGGCATCATCAAATGTGCCTGTATTCTGCCACCATGAGGCATCCACAACAGTACAATAATATATAGCAGAGTCAAAGGAGGAATAAGTCTAAAAATAAAAAAAATTGAGTTAACTAGATGTTATGAAACTATGTATTATTATCTGTAACATGCAAAGTTCCCTTGCGAAGTTGTGAACAATCAAAAATGAAACATTTAAAATGTAAGTTTTGACAAAACTGCATTTGAAAATAAAATTGTATATTAGTATATATTGACTAAGCAAGGTCATTTTAAAATTATTAATGTTGTATGTAATTTTAAATTTTAAACTGTGTGTTATTGAATTAAAATTTGAAAAAAAGTTGACAATTTTTTTATTTCTGGGGCAGATTGCTATAAAATAGTCTTAACTGTGGTCTTAACTTAAGCCAGCTTTTAACAGTCCTAGCAAAGCCACCTTAGTTAGATCATTACTATAAAACAGTCCTAAGACCACGTTGAGAATTGAATCTCAACCAAACACTCCTTATTCAGGGCGCTATTTTAGATATTTTTTGTGCCACATCACGTTTAATTTTTATTAACGAAAATGATATACGAGTTTCAATTTCTTGGTGTATGTTTCAACAGTTATAGTTATAACAACAATTTAATAAATCAGGCAATTCAGGGTCAACTAATGCTTTCACCACACTGTAAGTGATTTAAGACCATTTATAGCCTCCTCCAAGCAGCTTTGATATTTAAGGCTGGTATTCTTGAAAGTGGACTAAATTTAGTCCAGGACTAATCAATTCAGATTTAATCTGGGACTGACTGTGGTATTCTCAAAGGTGTCTAATGTTTGTCCAGTTATAAACCCTGGACAAAAGCATTCTAAATTTTGTCTGTAGTGGAACCAGGTTTATGGATAGTCCAGGATCAACTATTTCTGGGTTAGGGTTAGTCCTGGACTAGCTTTCAAGAATACCAGCCTAAGACTGCTAACTGCTAAGACTGTGGTATAGCAATGGTCTATAATTAAAGACTGTGCCTGACGTCACAATCATAGATGTTCTTAACGTTAAAACACTGAAAAGACCACTTAAGCTTTTCTTTTGGTTTAGGTCTGTCACCTCTTATTTCCTACACTAGCTCCACTATTCTCTATGATGGGGACCAGTATGCATACATGTTTTGTATGTTTTTGTGATTGATTTGTGTTTTTTATTGATCATTCTAGTCACCAAACACAGATGTCAACGTGGTCACATCCAGTCTCCAATATAGCACAGTTACAGCAAGCGGATGCATCAGACACAGAAGAACTACAAGAATCAAGGACATGAATTTAAAAGCAAAATTATACAACAATTTGAAAGTAACAAGAATAACAATTTGACAGCAACACAGAATAACAATTTGACAACTACGAGTAGAATTATCAGAAGTACTTTTACCTAAAACAACAGAAGGCAAAAACAACATAGGCACAAGAACGTCAGAAAGGTAAATTTGGAACTTCAGGAATGCAAGGAATAAACAAAGAAATTTTAAGCAAAATGATATAACAAAACAACACAACACAGTTGTAACATTAAATGTATCAGAAACTGAAAAAATCTGAGGTGTCGTGACAAAATGTGTTGTGCTGTACGCCAGGTTATTTTGAGATACACAAAAATAGGCAGAAGGTCATGATTTTTTTAAAATTTGATTTTTGTTTGCTGAATTTATTACTTAAATTTATGATTGGGCAGATCCAACCTCAAAGTTGTAAGATTCGTTCTTGGACTGGCAGAAGAGATAACCAGGGTCAATTCTACAAGATGATAAGGGAACTAGAAGCTGAAAATCAAGAAATATTCACAAACCTTTTAAGAATAAAGACCTAGAACAAATCTGTGTTGACCTGCGTTAAGAAGCTCGGTGTCGCTCATCCTTGCTTGCATTAGCTGGTTGCCACTCGTCTTAGCTTGCATGGATTTTGATCTTGCGTTTAGTTGCTGATGTTTGAAAAAAATTCAAACTAGTGAGCTAGAATGCAAAGTCCCTGCGGTAGTCTGCCTATCATTTCATTGCGTAGTGCTGCGTTAGGTTGCATTGGGGCAATACGCAGCTAAATGCAAGGTCAAAATGCATAGGTGTGAGCTAGGCATACTAGCTTAGCAGCAGGGAAATAAAAAATCATCTACTCCTCGCCTGAAAGAGTTTGATAACCTTTACCTTTTTTCTACTTAAGAATAAATCTAAAGAGTATGCAGATAACTAAAGCATGTTTATTATTTTAGAAATAATAAACAGGTAAATTTCCAAAGAAATTTAATTTTTGGGGTAGATTTTTGGAAGGTAAATACCAACCATATGGGAGGTGCGGCAGCCACTTCAAAACATAAGATACTTGTGCCACATATGTTACTGAAAATTATTAACCTCCACCTCATGTCAACAACTGGAAGATCTCTGGCTGTACATGACATATTTACCAATGGAAACTCTTGCCACTTTGACATGAGAAGAGGCAGGGACTACGAATTTACCTAAGCCATTTTTCACTTTTTTACTACCATGTTCTCGCAAACATACCCAGTATATGCTGCAACTTCTCCATAATTTTAAAGTGCATCTCATAAATGCAACACCTACCCATATAGAAATATTTAAAAGAGTGAGCTCCCTGGACTTGACAGATTACTTTCCAAGTTCTGAGCTTTAACCATGGAGAAACATTGCTCCATGGTAAAACTAGCCATTATTATTTTAACCATTTGTTGTTCCATGGTTGAACTAAAAAGAATTTGGCTAGTCAAAGTTAAGCTAGTTACCATCAATTGGTCTTATTTTTATTTAAATGTGGTTTATTATTTAATTTTGTTAAAGTGGACAGAGGGTATTTTTATTTTGTTCAGGGTTTTTATCAATTTTAATTTGGGTCTGGTTTACTTTGAAATTTTATTTCATTTATATGTAGGATCGACTGTCCTAATTTTCTGTCCAAATTATGCATCTCAAGCATTGGTTAGGAGATTGATGGGCTATACATGCACGTCCCGTTTAGCGAACTATTTCCATATGGATTGTTTGAATTACTGTAGAATATGAATTTTTCTAACAAGTGATGAGTCAAAGGTCAAGGTTTTGTAAGCTTTTTGATGAAACTTTTCTGTTAGAGTGAATATAAACAAATATTTTAATATTTTTGTGTAATTTAAAACCTTTTTAAGTCATTCTGGACTTGTTAATGTGATATGCACATGGTCAAATAACAGGTTAAATGTCGAAATAGAATATGATTTTTTTTTTAATTTAGAGCAAATATAAATTGTGGTCTTCTAAGTAATCGGAGAATAAACTCGTTTCTCAACACGTAGTAGTTACTGGAATGTAGAAGTACCACGTATTATCACATTTGACCTTTTGACCCCTGTACTGTCCAAGTACAGTAGCCCAATTTAAAGTTTATTTGTATTGATATAAGGAACAAAAAAAATGCATATGAAAATAATTTGCTAGGCAGTGCATGTAACCCCTCCTATCTCCCTAAGTACATGCCATGTTGGTTCATTCCAGGTTCATTACCCTCTATTGCATTGTTAAAATGTAGTAACGTTTATAATTTAATTTTTAGATAAATCATCTTAATCTATTATGCATTGAAATTAATTTTTTTATCACTGTAAAAATTTAAAAAATAATTAAGTTCTTAATCCAAATTTGCTGTGCTAGGTTAGAATATTTATCTTCCATACATCACCTTGCATTGAATCTTGCCTTTTCTGATTAGTTAAAAGAAGCACTTGTAGATTCGAAACTTCTAGCTTATGAACCTGTACCAGGGGTGGATTTAATGGGGGTGGACAGACCGTCTTCTCCCCGTCTCCCCCTCCCACGGAGGCCATTTCCTGACATCCCCCCTTCTTTTCCAAAAGCATGCATCCGCCCCTCCTTGTATTATATGAAAAGTTTACAACCACTGCTTGAAGACTAAAATACGGTTAGCATGACAAAGATTATCAATAATAGTACCGGTACTTGAACCTGACAGGGGGCTGATCCAGGATCCAGCAAAGGTGGGGGCGCACTTTCCCAGGTCCGGGTGGGCGTGGTTCCCGGTTTTGACTTTCACAAACAAAAAATGAGGTTCCCCCATTTTTACGTGTTTTAGGAACTTGTTATGTTATCCATAGCCCGTATGGGTGTCTATTATTTTTAGGGTGAATCTTATGCCCGGTGCTCCTAATATATGGGGAGGGTGGCAACTACGTGTTGTCGATATAATAGGGGTGCTAGCCGGTTGCCGCCCTCTCCTGAGTTTGAATGTCAACCTTGACTTGTCGTTGTCTTATTTAAACAATCCATGTTAGACAACCCCTTTTTATTAGTTTTAACAAGACTCGTTTACAAATAACCTTTTTTACACTGTAAACCAAAGAGAATGTTAACAAAGTTACAATATAAATGTAAACAAAAATAAATCTATATTTTGAAAACTTTGTTTCATTCAAGAACATTCTCATTAACGAACACATTCCAGAACAAGAATGTAAATTAAAAGTTCGATTGCTAGAATTTTAAATACTGAAATATATTAATTTATTAGAGTCAGAGGCTACCTTAGAGTACAGTATTATGAATTGTCCTAAAATCCATTGTTCTTAAAACGTATTAATTATTGTAATATAAATACAAATTATTGTAAGAAATATGGTAAAATTTATTGGCCAGTGTGGTATAATTATGGTATCAGTGATAAAACAGTTTATATATAAATAATTCCGGCCTAAAGATATTTAATTTGATGTTAAACATCACTGAGATATCTACGATTACCTTGACTGTAAATATGATATTTATAACTGTACACATTCCTAATCTATTTGATCATAGCTATTTTTACTATTGTATTCTTTTATTGCATTGGTAAAAGTTTTTGATTTTTTTACGAAGTGGTAAAATTAAATGGAATTTTGAGATAATATTATTTTAGTGTCTTTGCTGTTGTTTTATGCTTAAAATTCAGAATCACATCATTGAAACGAAATTGGGTTGCAGAAGTCATGGAGAGAGCGGGAGTAGACAAATACACAACGAAAATTATGTTTTCTCCTCCATATTAGGGAAAAGGGCAAGGGGGGAGACGATTAAAGTATTTGGACAGTATTAAAAATCTGTGTAACACCAATTCTATTATCAAAATCATTATTAAAAAAATGATACTTGCCAAGACATTGCCAGTGTGGCAGGTCTTGCCAGACGGAACGTCTATCTAGAAGCAGTTGGCGCAACGGTGGCGTTTCGGGCTTCCAATCACGAGGTCGGTGGTTTGAGTTTGAGACTCACTATGGTCGACTGTTTGTGTTCCTAGGCAAGAAACTTTATCCATGTTGCCTCTCTGCACCCAGGAGTATAAGTGGGTACCTGGGAGGTACAAATGCCATATGCGCTGATTACGGCTGCAACATTATGGAATTGATTGTGTTCCATAGGTGTTTGTCCCAATAACTGGGGGTAATAATTGTGAAGCGCTCAGAGGCCTTGGCAATAAGCGCTATATAAATGTCACATATTATTATTATCTCCCTTTATTATTGATTTTACATAGTTCAAATGATTAATTTATTTGATCGTTCTAAATGAATTTTATGCAAGCAATTGAACTAGGTCAAAATAAAATTCCTTTATTATGCTCTAGTTTCACTTTGAATAGCCCTAATAATAAATATGAATGAAACTTATTTGTATCACAAAAACTTCTTACAACAAACCTCTCATGCGCATAACAGGATGACGGACGCGTGTGTGTTAACGATGGAGATTCATGCCTAACGCTCGAATCTCCATGGATACCTATCGCGCAACGAGTAGTAAATCGTATGCTTTTAGCAACGAGATTTTGCCAAACCCGCGGTAGTTTTGTACAGGGACTCAGTGGGTTCACAGTTCTTTGGCATTTAACTTATTACGGAGTCCTAGCAGGTAGGCCTATGTAATTTGTAATTAAATGTAACTACTGTATTATAGTTGTAGTGAGTTAAATATTCTGATTGGCTTGTTTGTAACGATGAATTTATTCAGTAGCAAGTAAAAGGCATTGACACTGTACAATTGTTTCTGGAATTTGAGCAGATGGCGAAGTTGAAAAGCCGCATCACTGCCTCGGTTGGCTTCATGAAATACTACAGTATTAGGCCTATACTGTATATAATTCCTGTTTACGGTGATTCAGAAATGGTTGGAAATTCAAAGAAGATTTAGAAGTAAAATTTATGAATTATGATATTATTGTGTAGGCCTAGTTTTTAGCACTTCTCTATATTTTATTATGGCAACGGCCTTGTCACGCTCAGTTGTTGCTTATGCAACGCGTGTGCGCGTGCCGCAACGAGCTCTCCACCACCAACGCACGAATCTCCATCGATACGTGTGGCCTACTCGTTCTGTTTTAGCAACGCGAGTAAGTTACACTGAGTAGAAAGTTTATGTCTTCTTGTACCATAGCATATTAGCATTATACCGTAGGCGTTCTTGGTTTGTCTTTTAATCTCTGTCCTGTATTTTCTGTCTCTCGCAATATTCCCAAGCTCCATATCATTCTTCACATTCAGATTTTCTTTCATCCAACCAATCATCTTCATCCTTTGCCTTCCTTTTGCCCTTTTCCCCTTTAATTCCATCTTCACGATATTCCACCTCTTAGAATATCCATCAAATCTCCATTGTCTTTCTCTTATGGTTCATCAACTGCCTCTTTGTTTTTACTTTTTGTAACACTTCTTCATTTTGTAATTTTCTTTTTCCATGAGATCTTTAACATTCTTCTGTAGAACCACATTTCCACAGCTTTTAATTTCGTTTCCATCGCTTTGTTTATTGTTCAGGATTCACGTCCATACATTCCAATTCTTCCCGTACAAAAAAGGTTCTTCATATCCTTAAATGTTTGCTTTGCTACACCAATCCTATACTGTATATAAGTTATTCGATCGCCCATCAGACGAAATCCAACTTCCCTGATATTTAAAACTATCCTTCTGTTTTATGCTGTTTCCTTTCACTTTCAAGCAACAAAGTGGAACCTGCGTTTTCTTTGTACAAACCATGGAGAAGGCTGACAATTATCGACAATCTCAAATTTTCACTTTCTACTGACACGATTTTAAACAAGTTCTTGAAGTTTCTCTTCTGAGTCTGCTATCAAAGATGTATCGTCTGCATATAAATTGTAGTTTATTGCACCTAATTATAGCCCCGGACATGTCTTAATTTTGCTTAAAGCTTTGTCACTATAAATATTAAATAAATCAGGAGACAAAATACATCCTTGTCGGACACCCTTCTGGATTTCAACCCAATCACCCACCTCTCCATTTAATCTGATTGCAGCTTTCTGATCCCAGTACAAGTTCCTAATCAGCCTTAAATCTTTCCCGTCAATTTCTTGTTCTTCCAATATCTTAATTAGCACTTCATGCCTTACGCAGTCAAATGCCTTCACATAGTCTATAAAACAGATATATAGGTCAGTTTGTTTTTCTATACGCTTTTCCATTAATGTCCTATCATAAAGTTTCATTTCCTGTCCCTTTTCCTGGTCTATATCCAAATTTTTCATCTGATATGTTTTCCCACTGATAGTGTATTTTGATACGATTTAATAACGCTCCTAAAATAATCTATGTAACATGACTCATCAAGCTTATAGTCCTGTGACGTTCACAAACTATTGTCCAAGACTCTAAGTAAAACTATGAAAACTGATTCCAACATTTCTTCGGGAACATTCTCTGCATCTTCTGCATTATATACATTGTTTGCTATTTCTGTGATATTTTCTATTCCGAAAAAAATGCAATGTTATCACTTCCCGTCTCTTTTCCACTTTTCATTTGATCCATTGCGTGTTTTATTTCTGTTGATGTTACTACTTTCCCCTCCATCGGCGTTCTTATTACTGGTCTTTCCTTCCATCATCAGCAGCAGATGGTTTATGCCCAGAAGTAATTCGGTTGGCTAACAAAAATATTATTGTCCTTAATTATTTTATTTCTTGTCCTTTGTCCTGGTCTATATCCAAATTGTTTATCTGATCTGTTTTCCCTTTTTATACGATTTAATACCGCTCTTAAAATAATCTATGTAACATGACTCATCGAGCTTATTGTCCTGACGTCCACAAACTATTGTTTCAGACTCTTTAAGTAAAGCTATGAAAACTGATTCCAACATTTCTTCGGCAACATTTTCTACATCTTCTGGATTATATACCTTGTTTGCTATTTTTGTGATTTTTTTCTGTATTCCGAAATCATCTAACGCATTAACTAGTTCAAGCCAATGTTATCACTTCCCGTGGATTTTCCACTTTTCGTTTGATCCATTGCATTTTTTTTATTTCTGTTGATGTTATTACTCTCCCCTCAATCGGCTTTCTTATTACTGGTCCCAGTTTCCTTTCATCACCAGCAGCATATGGTTTATGTGCAAAAGTAATTCGGTTGGTTAACAGAAGTTGCCGTTTTTGCCGTTATTGTCCGTGATGGCCTTCACATTCACAAGTCCGACTCTCCTATTTTTTAAACAATGGAATGTTCTAAAGTTTCGCTATCCTCATTTTCCACTTCTTTTCTTTTAGTTGTTATTTACAGAACTGATCCACCAAATGCCAAAAACAAACTTACAACATCTTTGTTTTTTGACGAATTTTGCACCCTGTTGGAATCAGTAAATGTTAATTGTTCCAAATTACTTATTGTAGATTTTAACTTTCATGTGGATGAGGTCAATGATAGAGATTCTGTCTTATTTCTCAGTTTTCTTGATGCATTTAGTTTACATCAACATATTCAAGATTCAACACACATCACAAACTACACACTTGATTTGCTGATATCTCACAAAGGTTCTGGCCTAATTAACAACATCTATATACAACATGGCATGCATGTAGCAAATATAACAAGCATCTCTCTGAAGCCGAGACGCTCTATTATAAAAACAAAATTACAGGATGTGATCAACGCAAACTGTTTCGTGTCTTGGATCAATTAACATCGGCTAACACCTCATCCCCACTTCCTTCTCATGATAATCCCAAAACACTTGCTGACATGTTCTCTAATTTTTTCAAGTTAAAAATTGAGAAGTATTGCAGTACATTTTCAACCGACACTCCTCTATCTGTAACATCTGCATCTGAGTCTTGCACTAGTGATTTTTCTCATTTTGTTACTGTGCCAAAAGAGAAAATTCTCAAGCTTACAGAGTCATCTTCAATTACCTCTTGTTCACTGGACCCACTCCCATTGAAATTGTTTAAGACATGCCTTCCTGTTCTCATACAATCTATTGCTAAAATTGTTCTTCCTTGAGTTCAGGTGTATTTCCATCTTCGCTTAAGCATGCCTGCATTATACCCTTGATAAAAAAAAACCGTAATTGGATGCTAAAGTTCTCTCTAATTTTCGACCTATTTCCAATCTACCATTTCTCGGTAAGGTCATTGAAAGGGTGGCTTCAAATCAGCTCCAATCATATCTTAACAACCATGGTTTATTTGCTTCCAGAAAGTGACCCTATCGACCAAGCCATAGTGTTGAATCCGCACATTCGTATGTGCAGAATGATATTTAGGTTGCCCTTGATAGTCATAATGAGGTTTTAATGGTCCTTTTGGATTTCAGTGCTGCATTCGATACCATCAATCATAAGCAGTTACTACACCGTCTATCTTCACGTTATGGTATCACTGGTTTCGCCCATCAATGGTTTGCTTCTTATCTAAATGATAGGTCACAGTCAGTTGCAGTCAAGGGTGTACTGTCAAATCCCACTTCACTTATATCTGGTGTTCCACAGGGGTCAGTTGTTGGACCGCTCCTGCTTATTATATTTACAGCTCCGCTGCTTGATATCATCGCTTCATATGATGTGGAGTGTATGACATATGCTGATGATACACAGCTCTATGTTGTTTTTGATCCAGATCACCGTGACACTGATGTATGTAAACTTAAACGGTGCATAGCTTAAGTTCGATCTTGGTGTCAGTCAAATAAACTTATTATGAATGATGCAAAAACTGGAACTTATTTATTTTTTCATCTCGTTTTTAACCTGCCAACTGTACTACCTCCATAAAAATAGGTGATGCGTTTATTGAACCATCCTCGTCCTGTAGGAATCTTGGAGCTTTGATTCACTCATCGCTTAGTATGGCCAATCAGGTACAAAACATCTGTAGATGCGGGTTTCAATCAATTCACAAAATCTGGAGTATCCGGAAGTACCTAGAACCAAGATCAACTGAGATTTCGGTTCATGCTTTTGTTACTTCAAGACTTGACTGCTGTAACTCATTGCTTTATGGTTTGCCTGCTAAGGATACTTCAAAGCTTTAGCGTGTACATTATATCATTATATATACATATATGTATCATTATTATTAAGTTATTACGTTCTATAAGGTATGTATTTTAGAACGTTATCTTTGTTTCAATTATTGTCTTTATTATGGCACCTGTGATTAATGTTCTGGCCAACCATTGCTGGCAGTGGCGGCGCTCCCCGACAGAAGGACAATACCCCGACAGGTGGGCAAGTTTCAGGTATGCGTGTTCCCGGGGTTCCGTTTGGCAAGCAAAAAAGAAAGAAAAAAAACGTTATTTGCCGTATTTTTTGTCTTTTTAGGCCGTTTTGTTATTGGGGCTCGGTTGTACCCTGACATAACTCTGCAAATCTCCCAACGAAACCTTAATTTTTTCCAGACGGGGTGGGGGAGTGGGGATGTTCCCCTGAGATGCCTAAACCGCGGTAGTTTTGTACAGGGACTCGATGAGTCCACAGTTCTTTGGCTATTTACTAGTTCTTTGGCTTTTAATTTACTATAACAGGTAGGCCTATTATGAAAAAAAAATATTAGGCCTATAGTTAGTTATAGAAAATGAATTAATGAAGTGTTTGATCGCTTTGTTGAATGGCATTATTTACTGCATAATCGTTTTTAGTAATGTGAGCAAATGGCGAAGTTGAAAATTTGCATAACTGCCTCGGTTGTCCTCAAGAAGTACAATGATTCCTTTTTTTTGAAATTCAAAGAAGATTTAGAACTAAACTCTACGAAGGCTACCAAAGTATTATTGTGAGGTATCCACTCAAGTCCAAGTTAGGCCTAAGTCTCAGGGCTACTGTACTGCCACCACAAGACTGACTTTCTTCTAGTACTTCTCTAGGATGTCTTGTCGTGTGTGGAGAGGAAAACAAATCTGTTGCCCAGACCCAGAGGCGTTGTCTTTTTGATCAGAAAATTGCATGGTTTGATTTTTAAAGCTTAAATGCGCTATATCAAATCTCACTATATTACGATCATTACCTCGGTTTTTATAGATCACAAGAAGTAAAATACCGCACCAAGAGTCGGAATTCGCTTCCCAAATGGTATACCAAAAGAACCAAAGGTGTATACTGGGTGTGGGAAAAACGATTTATTGACTCGAACAAATTTCTAGACAACACATTCTATATTTCATTAAATATTGTTTATCATTTTTAAAATTTAGTGATTTTTCTGTACAACGAATACAAATTTAATGGTCCATATACTGTAATAACTGAGAATCATATTACTGGACCAATCTTAAAACTGATAAACAATATTTAATTAAATATAGAATGTTGTGTCTAGAAATCTGAGAGGCCATTTGTGTTGAGAAGGCCGTGGAATGTGAGACATAAGGACGTAGGGGCTATATTTTAACACTTTTGGCCTCTATCGGCTATTGTCGTAAGCGGACAATTTTCCTGGACCTAAGGGTGTCCGCTTACGGGAGGTTCAACTGTATAAATATTATGAGAAAAAACGCTTATAAAATTCCCACGGGGCAGATCCAGGAATTTATGGTCACTTCTAGATACTCGCAAATGACATTCTTGTGTTAAGACTGAAATTGTAAGATGCGTCCTTTACTCAATTAACCGACGACAAATTGACCAACTGACCAATGGGATTAGTCTGTGGGCTTACGTAAAAAAATAAAAATTTTGGGTGGATTCTTGGAAATTAGCTTTAAACACAACTACAAACATCACACAGAGTAAGAAAAAAGTAGATTCCAGTTTTGTCATTACATTTTCAAAATGGCCGCCTTTTTAGCCAACTGGTATGATTTTTGTATTAAAAACTGTATTGAAAGCGAACAGATTTAGAGGTTTGAGTCAAACAAATTGCAAAAGTTTGTTTTTTTTCTGCTGTTTCAGATTCATTATGTAGTACTGAATGATAAACAAAAATGAGACGCGAGTTTCATCTAAGAACCTACCTAATTTGCATAAATATGCAAATTAACTACCCACTATTATGAAAAAAGTAATTTTCTGGAATTTTTCTGTACTTAGTCATTCAATTTTCATAAAAAAAATGTTCAAACTCATGTTTTCATGGGCAAAAAATATTATCATCACATTTTGGAATTAAAAGTATGCATGTAATTAAAATTAATTATGCAAATGAGCTTCCGCTATTACGATAAAAACCTAAATTTTCGGGATTTTTTTGTATCTAGTCATTCAACTTTTTATAAATAAAGTGTTCCAACTCATGTTTTTTTATGGTCAGAGAATATTATTATCATATTGTTGAATTACAATCATGCATATCATTAACATTAATTATGCAAATGAGCAATCTTCTTTAAAAAAAAAACACTAATTTTCTGCCATATGTATGTTAGTAGAATAGAGCTCAGAAAGGATATAAAATAAAACATCATGGGAGCTTATGTAAAAAAAAATTAAAAAATGGGTAGATTTAATAAATTATACAGCTAATTTGTATATAGATGACTGACATGTCGTGATGTCCGCCAATCTCTCATAGAGTACAAAGGTTGAATCACTCACTTCCGTTCATTTTTCAAAATTGTTGTTCATTGTAGTCAATATAAATGTACATATTTGAAATGATTCTATGCAAGTTGCAACTCTCATTGATTCAAAAATCCCAGTTTTTAATGTAACTGCTAAACTTACCTAGCATATAGTTCAGGTAATTAGCAATAATATGCAAAGAATGTAATGGTTTAAAATATATGCAATGTCAAAGGTCAGAAAGTACATTTCCCATTATTATTTTAAAATAGTTCTCATTAAAGCAAATATAAACTTGCATGTCCTGATCGATTTGCAACCAACATGGAGTCAATCCGACCTTTATTACGGAAATATGATAATCTAAGGTCAAAGGTCAAATAGCCAAAAATAGCATTTTCGGTCAATTTTGGATACACTTTTTTATTACACCCAATAGGAATATGCATGTTGTGAAAAATTTAAGATTGGAATCAAGTTTCTACAACAAGTGGTTACCGAGATATAAGGGTTCAAATACAAAGGCGGCCATTTTGAAAAACGCCCTCGAACAAGACCTAAATGTCAATAGAAAAACAGGAATCCATGTTTTTTTAAATCAGCGGAATTTTTAGATTCCTTTACATTTTTTCCAAGAATCTACCCAAAAAATGACAAATCTAAAAAATGTGACATAAGCCTACAGGCTAGATGCGGATAAAAAGACAGTGAAATTAAACATAATGGAAACCGACAGCAAAGGGATCGACAGGCCGACCGATCAATGGCAATGGGATCTAGATCAAACATTTAAACCGCACTGATTGGTTGAAAGAGTGCCACGTGATTAAAAATATCTCTAGGAACTCGGTGGGTCCACAGTTCTCTTTTAACTTACTACGGAGTCCTAACAGGTAGGCTTATGTAATTTTTAATTAAGCATAACTATTATAGTTAATACAAGTGAGTTAATAAAATATTTGTTTGGATTGGAACGTTGAATTTATTCAGTAAAAGGCATTGATCATCACTGCACAATCGTTCTTGGAATTTGAGGAGATGGCGAAGTTGAAAAGCTTTATGAAGTACAGTATTATACTATATAGAATGCTACCGTATGTTTACGGTGATTCAGAAATGGTTGGAAATTCAAAGAAGATTTAGAACTAAAAATATGTATAAATTATGATATTATTGTGTAGCACCTCTATATTTTATTATGGCAACGGCCTTGCCAGTTCACGTACGAGTTGTTGCTTATGCAACGCGTGTGCGCGTGCAAACGAGGGACTCGCCCCAACGCACGAATCTCCATCGATACGTAGGCCTACTCGTTTTGTTTTAGCAACGCGAGTAATTTTATACACTGAGTAGAAGGTTATGTCTTCTTGTACCATAGCATGCCGTAGGCGTTCATGGATTGTCTTTCAATCTCTGTCCTGTATCTGTCTCACGCAATATTCTATTTCCTTCCATCCAATCAAGAATCTTCATCCTTTGTCTTCCTTTTGCCCTTTTTCCCTTTAATTTGTGGATTTAATTTAATATGTCTTTCAATTCCACCTACTCTTAGTGTCCTACAAATCTCCATTGTCTTTCTCTAATGGTTCATCAACTGCCTCTTTGTTTTTGCTTTTTGTAACACATATTTTAAAACTTTTGGCCTCTATCGGCTCTTTTCCTGGACCCGAGGGTGTCCGCTTACGGGAGGTTCAGCTGTACAAATATTGAATGATGAGAAAAAAAAAATTAAACTGGGCTTATATAATTCTCACGGGGCAGATTTAGGAATTTATGGTCACTTCTATTCGCAAATGACACTCTTGTGTAAGACCGAAATTGTAAGATGCGTCCTTTGCTCAATTAATCGACGACAGATTGACCAAATGATTAATGGGATGCGGATGAACAGACAGTGAAACTTCCTGTTAAATTCCAAACCAATTAGAATATGAACATAATGGAAACCGACAGCAAAGGGACCGACAGGCCTACCGACCTATGGCAATGGGATACGGATGAACAGATATTATTATATTCTAGATCAATCATTTAAACGTGAAAGAGTGCCACGTGATTAAAAATGTTTCTAGTATTTCAGAACTTCTTTGACGTCACTTTGCGATATAGAATATTATTTCGCAAAGTTAAGTCACTTTTATGATGTCACTTGCGATAGTATGCCATTTTGGGAAGTGACGTCACTGACAATCGTGATGAGCAACAGGTCGGTGTTCTGTGACGCGACGGAAAATATCAACTGCTATAGCGTCCGGCGCACCCTCCCTGGCAGGCAACCAAAATTTCATGTCTGGCAAGTTAAATTAATATAAAAATTGTTTAAATATTTTAAAATTTGAAACAAATACACCTTGCCTAATTTCAAGTTTTTGGTTAAAACGATGGCGCTCGGTGCATTAATACTAATAGTACTACAGTATTCACTAAAGGACTGTGCCCCTAGTAGTACTATTTTGGAGGCACCTCTGTCGATAGTTTTAACCAGAAGCTCTCAAGATTACGTATACTTATATGCTATGAAACTGCTAAATTTCAAACCAATTTGACTATTGAACCTTCAAGAAATAACATTATTAAACGTACCCTAAATAAAGATAAATCAAAGAGCTATTCAGCTTCTAGATTCCTGAAGACGTGCGTTTGTGATATACGGTACGCGCAGCGCACAACGCCGCGTCGAATGCGCAAGGCTAAGGCAGCTAGCTGCTCAGTCATTTTTATTGTTGTGGATCATTTTTGGCGCAGTCAAGGCATTGATTTGAATAAAATTTTTGGTCATGTGCTTGATGCTAACCAGCCTTGAATATTGTGTTTAATGCGACAATTAATTCAAATATTATGTGCGGTAATGTGGTATGTATATTAGTTATTAATAATAAACTATTTTACGATGAATCTGTTCAAAATGTTAGTTTGTAACCGATTTGACGTTGTTTTTGTTGTTTGCGTACCGTGTTGGTTTGAGCGTAGTAGGCCTATAGCCTTTTGGTGTGGTGGACATCCTGAAATCACTAACATGTTTAATTACTTTTCTCTTTTTTAAGAATCTAACATGGAATACAACCAGATATATTCGACTTACAGTAGTCTCAAATCATTTGCCTATCCTATATCCATTGATTTCATTGATTTTGAAACTGAAATAATTTGAGACCTTAGGCCCTAGCCTAGGCCTACGTCGGCTACTCACATCATGGACGATGGCTGGAAAATGTCGACGTTCGTCCAGCCAGACCATAGGGTCACATTCCTTATGGAATGACAAAACGCCCAATCATACAGTATTTGTTACTGTTTAGGCCAAGCCTAACCTTTTTTATGTTGAAATCGTCGTACTGTTTTTTGTTCATTCTTTATTGCTATTTATTCCTCAAAATCCTTTTGCAATTGAAACAGTATTTCTTCAAATATAAGTGGGTCATTCGCTAAATTGTATTTATCCTTCATTATTTATTCA
This sequence comes from Nesometra sesokonis, assembly GCA_025631205.1. Lineage (NCBI taxonomy): Eukaryota > Metazoa > Echinodermata > Crinoidea > Comatulida > Antedonidae > Nesometra > Nesometra sesokonis. Next base: position 20,641 of record JAOTQE010126988.1, read on the forward strand.
TCGATTCATGTATTCATTTATTTATCCATTCATCTATTCGTCATTAATTCATTCATCAATTCATGTTTTCATCATTCATTTTATCCATTCACTTATGCATTCACTATTTATCCATTCATATATTATCATAATTTATTCATCTATTCACGTTTTCAACCATTTATTCATCCATTAATTAATTTGTTCACTCTAAGTATTTATCCATTCATGTATTCACCCGTTAATTTTTGAGAACTCGTTTTTTTCATTCATTCATTTATTATCCTTTGCATTCATTTATTCATTCATTTACGTATTCATCCACTCATATCCACCCCTTCATTAATTTATTTATTTACTTATTTATTAATTCATTCATTCATTCGGAGAATTATGATGTGTCTTCTAACGTTTATTCACTCGTTCATTTTTAGGCACTCATTTTCCATCCATTCATTTTTTTAAATTTATTCTTGCATTCATTTATTCCTTCATTCACGTATTCATCCTCTCATATTCACCCCCTCCTCTTTCATTCATTCATTCATTCATTCATTCATTCATTCATTCATTCATTCATTTATTCATTCATTTATTCATTCATTCATTCATTCGTTCATTTATTCCTTCATTCATTCATTCATTTCATCCATTCTTTCATTCATTCATTCATTCATCCATTAATTTATCAATCCATTCATCTGTCCATCCATCATTCATTCATGTCTGTTCATTCAGTTATTCATCCATTCAGTCCGTCAATTACGTGAAATCAAATTGAAAAGAGTGCCATCTGAATATTTGTTGAGATGCTTATCAAATCATCCCTCAATTGTGTTAAATTGTTACCCCCTCAATCTCCAGCCGTTTATGTGTCATTCCCATCTCAGGTTCAATCATGGTCTGAGGTAGATGTGGTTTTATCTTACACTCAAATAGTAACACAATCATGCCTCATTTTTTTAATTTCAAAAAGCATTTATATAATAGCGATGAGCATCATTCTATCAGAGGTGCAACATTCCATTCTAAAACAACCATTATTCATACACGTCCTTGAATTTCTTGAAAGTCCTGGAAAAACAAATGTGCATTTTTCCAATACTGGAAACTCCTGAATGCTAATTGTCATTGAATGTCCTGGAAATTTCATGATATTGAAATTTAGTTAGTTAGTAAAACAGCTATTTTCAGTTAACTCTAAAGGTTAATTTTTAATTTTTGAACCACGCATGGCAAACCCATTGATTAATTGTTCTTGAAATTTAGAAATATGACCTGGAATGTCTTTGAAATGTCCTTGACTTTTACTTGTTTTAAGGTGTATGAACCCTGATGTTTGCATCTCGGCTTAAAACAACCATGATCGAGCTGAAATGTGTGTGTTGTTTTTTTCAAATAAAGACATAGTCATACCTCAATTGCGTTGAGTTGGAACATTTATTTTTTTAATGTGTAAGAGTGCTATTTCCGAGCATCCATACAATCAATGCTAATTAATTCCTTTCTAGGTATCGGATTTTGTCTGATTTTAGATATGATGTTCAGTTTGTCCATGTGAAGTTGATATAAGTAGATAAAACAAAGATAATGTTACAATTTGTTTTAGGTTGATCCCTAGATTTACTGGGTAGCTTTTCGGAATTCTGTATAATGACATTACCAATGAACAAATTATGGAGATGTGTCTGAAACCAGAATTTCCGACTCATTACAGGAGGATCTTGAGTTTACATTATGTATGATTTCCTCAGATTCCGAAGTCTCGGGTTGGCAGCTACAACCCCACAATGGGGTTAGATGGCCCGGGTGAACTCCCTTTACTAGCGACTCCAACCCTATGTCTAGATACCTCTCAGTCCTATTGAATTAAAAGTATTACCATTTCTGAACATCCAGAGATGCCTCGTTCTATATATTTTAACTTCAGCACACCATGATAGAGCCGAGGATTTCTTTTTTGTGACCAAATCATCCCTCGATTGTGTTAAATTGTGACGCATTGAACCCCTGTGCGTCTAGGTTGTTCCAGGCTCGTACACTGGGGGGGGGGGAGTCTGAGGGTTGGGAATAACCCCACTCTTCCCTGAGGTTTACCTAAGCTGGCAAGATGTCACAATACACAGGAAATATTATTAATATTAATCTACATTTGCACGTGTCCTCTATAAGATCTTCTGTACTTTGTCATTTAATTATAGCTTGAAACCAAATAATCTTGCCTTAACACACGTAACACATTGATTAAAAAACTCACATTATATACTATTTGGTATTCAGAAAAAAATCTGTTTTGGAATATAGAATATGTATTTCCTTTTTTAAATACGTATCTTCTGTTTTGAAATACTAATTTTGTTTATTTTGCCAATTGATTTGAACACTGTGTGCTTCTAAAAGAGCATGATTTCCGGTCATCTAGAGGTGATACATTCTGTTCTCTCGCCTACACTGAACATCTCGATCCGCTCCTTTTCAACGAGCCCCCTTCATATAATCCTGTTGACGGGTTCAGAAGATGTTACACAATGGTAACTTCAACCGAATAGCGATACACATGTAATATGAGTGCTTGGACTTCAATTGGCCATGTTTTGGTTTGCCATTTCCGAAGTTACGGAGGTTCTAAAATATTTTTTTTAAAAACTGTCGCACCTTGGTTCGGATGTTTTTGACCGTTCAAAATGATAAATCGCGTTAAATTGTAACACTTCAAAAAGCTTTGCGGGATGAAAGCAAGTGATGGGGTCTTTTAACATGTTATATGCATTTTTTCTGCAGCCCTCGGCCTCGACCCCGTCCGGGGCCATCAGCTGCCCTCTGGCAGCACCCAGTCTTAATTGTTCGCTTCGGTCGTTTGACCCACCCACTTTGTATGTTCGATCCTGGCCGCGCCCCTACACCATTATATCCATTACTAATATTTTATTTTTTTTTTGTTTTAAGAAAATTGTGAACCTAACCATAATTTGTCGTTTAGGCCCTACCAACCATACTGTTGTTTGTGAGAGACAAACCATTACTTTTAGAAAATAACAAGACAACACATGTTTGTTTACGATAGGCCTAATAAAACACAACTCCTGGCCGAAATGAAGGTCAAGGTTAAACAATATTTTTGAAGCTATTATCATGCTGTTGAATGTTTTGCATCGAATAAATATGAATACAAATATATCGTTGCTAATATATCAATCATATAAATTGAAAAAAATTGTGGAAGTATACAGTAAAAAATTATAATGCTATAGTTCACCTCCTTCAGAAGTAGACAATACCCATATATGGTAATGATATTTCTATGTATGGTGTCACATCATCATGACCATATATAGGCTTATCAAAGTTGTTTTGTCAAACAAAATTTAATAGTCTGGATTGAGCTTAAAATTGTATACTTTTTCATAAAACGAACATTTTGTAATTGGGTCGTTCCACGCCAAACCACTCAATTTTTTTCCGACCCATCTCCGATTTTGATGATTTTTGGCACACTTGTGGGCATCCTTGAGAAA